>JAPTJF010000228.1:0-95789 GCA_029339195.1 Micractinium sp. NFX-FRZ
GTGGCGGCGCGCGTGACGTGGCGGCGCCCCCCGCTGCCGCTGCGCGGCCCCGAGGTGCCGGGCAGGCGCTGCGCCAGGCTGGCGGTGCGCGGCGACGCCGCCCCGCTGGCGGTCCGCGCCAGCTTGGAGCGGTGCAGGCTGCGCAGGATGGCCTCCTCATCGTCCCCATCATCCTCATCCCCGTCCTCATCATCCCCCTCGCTGCCGCCGCCGCCGCTGCGCGAGAAGCGCGCGCGGCCGCGGCGCCCACCGCCGCCAGCTGTCGCCCCCATCGCCAGCTCAGCATCCCCCATCTCCAGCTCAGCCTCCAGCTCAGCATCCTCCTCCTCATCCTCCGTGTCATCCTTCAGCGCCAGCCCAGCCAGCGCACGCAGGCGCTTGCTGGAGGCCAGGTCCGAGTTGCGCCCCGGCAGCCGCTTCTTCAGGTGGCCTGCGGGCGGGGGGGCAGGGGACAGGGGGTGCGGGGAGAGGCGGGAAGAGGAGGAGTTAGAACATGGGTGGGGTTGGCAGGCCTGTGTGTTGGCAGCCCTGGAAGCCACAGAGAGACCGCAGGGTCGGGTGCAGAGAGAGTGCCAATGTTGCAGGAGCGGCGACGCAAAGCATGCACGGTGCAAGATGCCGAGTGCGACACCACTTGGTGTGATTCAGGGTCCTGAAGGGTGCCCTGAACGGGACGGCCCCCGCCCCACCCCGTCCACACATCCACACACACACACACGCACGCAGGCCGCAAACAAGCGTGAGGCGCCGGCGCCCACGCCGTTTGCCACCCTGCCACCCACCGTTCCAGTAGTTTTTTATGGCATTGTCGGTGCGCCCGGGCAGGAACTTGGCAATCTGCGCCCACTTGTTGCCCAGCTCGGCGTGCTTGGCCACAATCATGTCCTCCTGCACACACCAGATAGATGCACGCACACGGGGTGGGTACAGGTTGGAGGCGCAATGCAACGAGCCACAATCATGTCCTCCTGCACAGATGATGCACGCACACATGGAGTGTGGAGGGTGTCGGGATGGAAGGATGCAACGCTTGCGACACGCTCGTGCACGCCATGTGAGGCTGTGAAGCCGAGCGCCACGGGCTGGCTGCCACACTGATGCCTCCCGCCACACGCAGTACCACACGGGTACAACCCAATCACGCGGTCTCACTTCATCCACACGTGAAGAGCTGCTTTTCCAGCACTCCAATCACCCCCCCGGCCCCCATCCAGCCATCAAGCCAGCCAAGCAGCCCAGAGGGGCCGGCGACACCCACACCCACGCCTAGGTCAGCGCACCCTCGCCCCTTCCAGCGCCCCACCCACCCACCTCCTCGGGCGTGAAGGGCTCCTTCTTGAGCGTGGGGTCCAGCTGGTTGAACCAGCGCAGGCGGCAGCTCTTGCCGTTGCGCCCACTGCCCAGGCTCTGCAGGTGGGGGGAGGTGGGTGTACAGAAGTGGGGGCAGGAGGTGGGTGGGCAGGGTGCCGAGGGGCCAGGCAGGCCAGGCTGGTGCAGGCGCGTCGTGTGGGCGGGGAAGACGAGGGGCCAGGCAGGGGCAGCGTGCACAGCGGGCAGACGAAAAGCAACCGCAACATGGGGCGAGTGTGAGGAGGCAGGGCAGGGCGGTGGGCGGGTGTGTGTTGGGATGTACGAAAGGACGAAGTCTGGCAGGCAGGGCGCTCGGCCAAGGGCGGGGATTTCCAGGCTGGGACCGGGCGGCCTGGCCAGAGGGAAGGGCAGCAGGGAGCAGCACCCACCTTTGCGATCAGGCTCCAGTTCTGGGGCCCATACGTCTGCAGGCCAGAGGGGGAGCAGGTGGGAAGGTGGGCGGTCAGAAACGTGCGCAGCAGGCCCCCACGGCACGCGCAGAAGAGAGCACCTGCCCCGCGCTCGGAACACCCCCCCCGCCACCCAATTGGGCGGCAGCGGCAGCACACCTGCACGAGCTGCACCAGCTTCACGTCTTCCTGCAGGGTGGGGCAACGGGGCAGCGGGTGGAGCGGTGAGGCACGAGAGGGGATCGCCACGGGGCAGGGCGCCGCTGGCGCCCCCTGATTCGCGGCGCCGGCGGCGGCGGGTGGGGAACCACCTGCGCCACCCGACCCTCTGCGAAACTGGGGTGGGTGGGTGCGGGAACTGCCTTCTCAGAGGCAAACACATTCAGCAGGAATTCTGGTAGTGGCTGCGCCTGCAGGCGGGGCGTGTTCGGCCTGGCCGCTGGGCCTGGCCGCTGGGATGCGGGCATGCTGGGTGGCCGCCGACAGCCGCGTTGTTCCGGCTGCCTGCCCACTCATCGCCTTGTGATCCAACCGAGGCAGCTGTCGGGGTACCGCCGACACACGCTAAGCGTAGAGGGAGGGGGGAATCTGCCGACCGCTGCAGGCCTTCCCCTGGCGCCTTCCCCCGGCCGCCCCGTCCCACATCACAACCAGAGGATCCTAGGAAATGCAGCTGCGCAGACAGCAGCGCCCCGGGCGCAGCTCCCAGGCCCGGCGGCATGTCTCCCCCTGGCAACAACCCAGCAACAACAGGACTGGCAGCCAGCCACGCACGGGCCCAGCACTTGCCTCTGGGGTCCAGCAGGAGCGCCGCACGTCAGAGCCCGCCGTGAACTCGTCCTCAGAGCCCGCATAGGAGTGGCGACCCATGTTGGCTCCCCCCTGCAGCCTCACTAGCGTCTGCGCACTATGCTGTCATACCAGCTCTGGAACAACGCGACAGGACAGGGAATGCGGCCAGGTGAGCCACCACCCACCTCCCCATGCGAGGCTCAGCACAGCACAGCCCCTCCGGCCTCTTGTGCTGGCTGGCCGGACTCGCGTCCGCGCCCTGCACACATCGCCAATTGCAAGCACGCAGGTGGGTTTGGCCGGAGCAGGGGGCCTTCGCACCTTCAGCACCTTGCCTGGCCAGCAGCCTGGCGGGCGGTTGGGCAGCGGAGCGGCACCTGGCGCCCCGGCCACAATCAGCATCTGGCAAGCACGCTGGGGCAGCTGGGCAGCAGGCTCGCATGCCATAGCTTATCATCAATGTAACTAGCTGCCCAGGATGCAGAAAAGCCTGCAATGTGCCCGGCCTGCGCAAGCAGCACCCAACTGCAGCCTCCCCGCCTCTGCCCCTGCTCCCAATTTATACATGCTGTTGCAGATGAAATGCAGGGCGGCGAAGCAGCAGAAGAGGGTAGATGCGTTGGTAGGTAGGGTGGCAGAGAGACAGGGTTAAAGGGTCGGACTGGGGAGAGAATGTTTGGCTGCGTGAGGGCCTGGGCTGCTTTCAGGTAGAGTTGAGTTTGGGCCGAGTGGAGACAGGGAGACGGGAGGAGAGAGCGACAGGGGCACCGGAGGCATGAAGAGGCAGACATGTGAAGAGCGGTACAGAGACGGCAACAGGAGGCCGGACGAAAGGGCAGATGCCGGGAGGAGTACAGAAGGAGGGGAGGAGCAGATGAAGGCACGGCGAAAGAGGGAGCGTTCTAGGGGGGGGCGAGCGGGCGCCCAGCAGTGATGTTAAGGGAGGGCGCCCAGGGTGGTGAGGACATCCGCGAGCCCGTCCTGAAGTGGGGCGACGTCAGCAGACGAGATCCGACTGCACAGCACGCACAGCATGCATAGCGCTGCCAGTGCAGCCCATACGTGGCAGGTGGGCCGTCACCACAAGGGTGAGTCTCAGCTCAGCTCAGCCCGCCTGCCGTGGGCGCAGCACAAACACTCGGTCGGTGGCCTCCAGCAGTTGGCCCCATGCCGGGGAGGCCACCACGTAGGACAGCCGTGTGCCCGGGTTCTCGCTCTTGCGGCGGTACAGTCCCAGGCATATGAGGCGCTGGCTGAGGGCCAGGTGCATGAAGAGCTCGCCGTAGGGGCGCCCCGCCAGCCCAGGCGGCACCGGCACCTGCTGCAGCGCCGCGCCCGTCTCGCAGCCGTGCTCCGCCTCGCCGCCGCTCAGCTCGCCTAGCAGGTCGATCAGCACGCCCTGCAAGGTGGTGGATAGATGGCGCAGGGGGGGAAGGAGTTAATGAAGAGCCAATGAAGAGACGTCGATCAGCACGCCTTGCAGGCATGGTGGTGGCTAGATGGTGCGGGGGGAGAAGAGAGGTGTGTGTCAGCATGCAGGCCATCATCCGTAGCCGCACCCTCCGCTCCGACCACCACTGCCAGAGCCTCAGACCCACAAATGCACGCACTAAACCCTGCAAAATCGGTGCCACACACCACCACAACCCCTCCCCGCCCCACCCCTGCCAGAGCCCCAGCCCCCACACAACTGCACGCACCCAATCCTCCATACTCCATGCCCCACATCACCACCAACACCACAACCCCTCCCCTCCCCCACCCACCTCGTTGAAGAAGCTCTGGCAGGCAAATGTGTCGAGCAGGGCGGGCACCGTCACGCGGCCAGCAGCAAAGTAGGGGTTGGCCTGCCAGGGTGGAACGGGCAGGGGCAGGCAGCACGGTGGAACCGAGACAGTGCACTGTTGCATTTCACCCCACACCAATGCCACCACAGTGTATGGGCACCAGGCAAGCGGCATTGCTTTCTTCCCGAGCAGGCCCCAGCAGGGCGCTACGCTCAGCCTCCACCTCCCACTCCGGCACCCCGTCCGCGACCACCCCGCTTCAACCGCCCCGCCCTGCAGCGCCTCCTCCGGTGCTGCCTCCCTCGGGCCGTCGCTCCGCCCAGCCTTGCTCCACATCCTCCCCCTCTCCCCACCCGCCCTGCTTTGCCCTCCCACCCTCCCGCCCCCCGCACCTGCCACTCTGCAAGCCCGTCTGACACCGCCTCGCGCTGCTGCCAGGAGCGCATGACCCAAGACTTGCGGGGCTGGCCGGCGGGGATGTTGGAGTCATCATACAACAGGTTCACTCCCTTGAGCAGCAGGCCCGGCTGCAGGAACCTGCGGTTGCAGCGAGGCAGAGGGGAGAGAGGGTGGGTGGGTTGGAAGGCAACAGCGGGGGTGTTGCAGTCATCGCGCAGCACAGCACAGCACGGCACAGCACAGCACAGCAATGTTAGCACAGCACAGCACAGCACAGCACAGCACAGCACGGCACGGCACGGCACGGAATGGCACAGCACAGCGCAGCACACCAGGTTGCAGGGTCGCACACCAATGGACAACCCCCACTCACTCGATGCTTGTAGTGAAGAGAAGCTCCACCACCGCATGCGTCAGCTCGGCGCCCGACTCCTCGCCCACGCCTGCGGGAGGGGGAGGGGGACGCGCCAGGTGAGGGGAGATAAGGCGAGGAAGGGGAGGCTGGCAGAGCAACGCGTAAGTCTTGTAAGCCGCGTTGCAGGCTTCCCGGAGTGCCCACCTGCCATCTCTTCTTCTCGGCACTTCTCCTCCCTAACGTGCAATTCGTGCGGTTCCCACACCACAGACAGCCAGCAGCAGCAGCAGCAGCAGCAGCAGCAGCAGCACTCACCATACACAGCCAGCAGCGCCTGTGCATCCGCCAGCACCGCCTCCCGGGTGCTCCGCTCCTGCTCCACAGCCCCCCCCGTGGACTGGGCGGAGCGCACAGGGCGGGCTGCACAGGCAGGGGAGGGCATGCCAGTAGCAAGTTTATAGTGTAGGGGGAGCAACCAACATCTGTCCAGCTGGCTGATGGGCCGCCCCCAACCCTGAGAAGTGCAGCAGCCACCCGAACTGAGGTCCAGAGAACCAACTGCGCCACCAGCCAGCCAGCTGTCCCCACAAAGAGGCACACTGTGCTGCCACCAGCAGCCCTCTGGCAGCCCTCTGCAGGCTCTGTCGGCACACAAACACACACACACCTGCTTTGGCCAGGTAGATCAGCGCGCGTGCAGTGGATGCCCCTGCCAACCGCAGGCTCGACGCCTCCGACGCCGACCCCTCCACATAGTACACCGGACCCCTGCTGCTGCCCCTGCCGCCGCCGCCTGCTTTGCCACCGCTGCCGCCGCTGCTGCCGTTGCTGCCGTAGGCGCCGCTGTAGACGCCAAACCCGCTGTAACCGTTGTAGCCCATGCGCGCGCCGCCGTCGTCGCACACGACGTCGGGTCGGGTGGGGTGGAGCACTACGATGGGCGTCTCCCGGGGGCCGCACTTGCGCAGGTGGTCTATGAAGCTGCCAAAGGACTCCTCTGCCCCGCACACAATGAAATGCCCAGACAGCTGGTCGGGGCGCGGCGGCGGTGGCGGCTGCTGCTGCTGGGGCACCGCGGCGGCGGCCACGCTGCCATTCATGGAGGCAATCGCCTCCTCCACGCTGAATGGGAAGTCGTCGCTGCCGCTGTCGCTGTCGCTGCCGCTGCCGCCGCCGCCGGCGATGGCGACGCTGCCGGCGCCGGTGCTGGCGCCGCCGCCGGCCGCAAAGCTGCCCCGCGTGCTGCCCCGCCCCTCGCTCTCCCAGTCCACCGCACACCCTCCGAAATCCACGCTAGACCCACCCCCGCTGCTGCCGCCGCCGTTTGCCGCCAAGTGCTGCTGCCGCGCCGCCGCGGCCTTGGCGGCCGCCGCCGTCGCCTGCGCCACCATTTTGTCTGCAGTGGACGCCCGCAGCGCACCGCGCTCCTGCTGCTCCTGCTGCGCCGCGGGGCTCTGCTGGTACGCCTGGACAAACGCCTTGACGGCGGCGGGCGTGGTGAGGCGGCGTGCCGTGGAGGGCGGCACGCACGGCACGCTGTCTGCATCCAGGCTCTCAGAGTCGGGGTTGCCCACCAGCAGGGGGACGCAGCACTCGGCGTCGTGCTCCGCCTCCGCCTCCGCCTCCGAGTCGCTGAGGACGGCGCAGGGGTGCTGGGCCGACGCTGTGGCGGCCTCATCTGCCGCCGCTGCCCCACCGCCACCGCCGCCGCCGGTGACGCTGCCGCCCTCGCTGCCCCCGCCGCTGGCTTCGTCCTCGCCCTCAAAGCTATCCAGCAGCCAGCCCTCGATGCAGGCATCCTGCGCCGCCGCCTCCCGCTCAGCTGCCTCACGTGCCAGCTCTTGTGGGAGATAGCGCAGGCGCACGAGCTCCGACTCTCGCAGCCTGCTGAAGCGCCGCTTCAGCGCCTTGCCCACCGCCCGCTTGGAGGTGCCCAGCATGATGAGCGTGGCGCCAGCTGGCAGCGCCATGTCAGCGGGGTTCACCATCAGCCGGTAGTGCTCGTCGATGAGGCCTGGGCAGGCGGGACGAGGGAAGCAGGAGCGCAATGAGGTGAAGGAAGTGAGCGGGGGAGGGGTGAAGACGTAGGGCGAAGACGGGGCCCCCCTGTATTGGCGAGCGGGGGGAGGGGTGAGCAGGGGCCCGATGGGGTGACAATGGTGCCAAGGAGAAGAGAGGGGGAGGGAGGGTGTACGAGGCTTGGGGAGTTAGAAACAAGGGAAGGAAAGGAGCTTGGGAAGGGTTGGGGGACGCAGGGGCAGGAAGCAGGAGGGTGTGATGTGGTAGGACCCGTGGGCGGCCGGGCGTGCTGGGGAGAGGAAGAGGCACACCTACACCAGCCAGCCAGCCGGCCGGCCAGCCAACCAATGGTCTGCCGGCATGGCGAGGCGAGTAAAGAAGGCGAGCAGACACGGGCATAGGGTGTGTCCCCGGCTGCAGGGAGCCTGTGGAAGCACGCAGCCGATTCTGGAGGTCCCAAGGCTGGCATGCTCCAACCCGCCACAGCACCCCAGCAGCTCCTCACAACTGTCCACCCACCACTGCTTGGCCACCTACCAGCTCTGCCTAGCACACCTCACCAACTGCTCTCAAGTTCAAGTGCCACACCAATTACATCTGCCCACCCGCCCAGTGCCCGCCCACCCACCCACCGATGAGGACTTTGCCAGAGGACCAGAAGAGCCACTGAGCAATGTCCATGAATCGCCGCCCCGCCAGGTGCTGCGGCACCGGCAGTTGGATGAACTGCGGGCAGGCAGCGGCGGCGAGGGTGTGTACTGTGGTCATGGGAAGTACTGCGGGGCAGACACAGAGCGGATGGGTTGGCGGATGGGAGCGCCATGCCCAACGGCGCGCAACCCAGCCGCACCAACTTGCCCCAGTGTTGCAGGCGCAGCCCGTGCTATATATGTGCACAATCGCCACAATCCTACCCAATCCCATCGGTTGCTATACACCGAGATTCACCTCCTCTCCCCCACCCCACCCGGATCCAAACCCACACCTGGTATGCGCAGCCGTTGACGTACGCGCGCAGCCACTCGCGGCCCGCCAGCGTGCGCTGCCCGCTCTGCAGCGGCCGCACCGCGCTCGACTTGATCAGGTTGCCAATCAGAGTGGAGGCGCCCGGGCACACGGCGCTCAGAGCCAGCAGCCTGCGGCAGAAGGCGGGGGCGGGGGGCCAGGGGGCAGGGGGAGGGCGGGCGGGAGTGGGGGCCGGTGGGCGGGGCGGGGCTCGGCCCAGCGCCTGCTGCCTGCCGGCGCCCGGCTCAGCTGTGCAGTGGAGGAGCAGCCCCGGTGTGCCCAGCCTGGTCTCTACCGCTCATACCCACCCACACACCCGCCCCACCGCTCCTCGTCTCCTACCCCAACCTCACCCTCACCCAAAACCCTGCCCATTCATCCACCCCACGTCCTGCCGCCTCCCGCCACCCCCACCCGTCTTTGTATGTCAGCTGTCTTTGTATGTCAGCTTTGTAATTCACGAATCCAAGCTGTTGAGTGCCCACCCACCCACCCACCTCATGCGCGTCTGCTCCATGCTCACAATCACGTCCTGCCCGGGGTCCAGGAAGGGCGAAATCTGGCCCACAGTGCTCTCCCGCACCGTCTGCACGTACAGGGGCACCGTCTTGGTGTAGCTCTTCATCGCCCACACCTGCGTGGCATGGTGGCACATGAGAACGAAGGAAACAAGGGGGGTGTGAGACTGCCTGTGAGGCGCCCGCGCATACCACTCCACCGTCCCTCACCCCACACACAACACCCACTCGGCTACTTGTTTGAACCTGGGACGGGACAAACAGTCCCTCCACAGCCCTCACCCCCACCTGGAACAGGATGGACAGGTCCTCCTGCTCGGGATCGGTTGTGAAGCGGTCGGCCAGCAGCAGGCAGGCGCGTGCCCGCTCGGCGCGCGCCGCCACCAGGTCCTGGCCAGACACAGCCGACCCCTCCATGAACGTGATGCGCTTCTCATGCAGCTCCTGCACAAAGTGGTAGGGACAAGTAACAGGGTCGTGGTGCTGCCGTTCAATGTGGGGGCACGCGTTGTCATTTAATCTTGACAGGAACCCTCCACGAATGTGCTGCGCTTCTCGTGCAGCTCCTGCACGGCAGGTGGGCAGTGGCGTGGAGCAAGTTCAGCCAACAGGCAAGGCAGGCGACGTGCAGAGGGGGTGCTCGCCAGACCCCTCCCTGAACATGATGCGCTTCTCGTGCAGCTCCTGCGCGGCACAAGACCAAACAAGACCCGAAATTGAACGAGAAACTGCAACGAACTGACATTCACAGGATGCTGGCGTCAAGTGTGTCAGGGGCAGTTATTCGCGACCGCCCCTTGCATGAACGGCACGCGCCCCTTTAGTGCTGCCTCTGCCGCTGGGGGATGTGCGGGCGGGCATCGCCCCACCTGCTGCCCCTCCCTGCTCCGCAGCTGCCATTCGCTGCCACGGGCTGCTCCACCCCAATCCCAACCCCCGCCCACACAGCAGCCTCCCCTCAACCGGGCCCTCCCCCGCCTTCCCCTGCATGTACCCCCCGATGCAAGTACCGCCCCCTGCAAGTACTGCCCCCCGCAAGTGCCACCCCCTGTCCTGTCCTGCCCTATCTTACCCACCTGGAAGGCCCCAAACTCGTATGAGGGTCGGTTGCAGAGCACCAGCATCTTGGTGTTGGGTGGGATGAGGGAGGAGTGGGAGAGGGCCTGCTGGAACTCGGAGTAGAAGTCGCTGCATCAGGGAGGTGGGAAGGAAAGGGAGAGCAGCGGTCACGCATGCCAGACCAGTTTGACAATATGACCAAAAAGGGCAAGGCTGGGTCGAGGGCGCCCGTCCCCACCTGAAGGCCCGCACTTCCGTGAGGCGCGTGGAGAGGAGCACCATGGGGGCACGCCAGTCACCAGAGGGCATGGAGCCTGCGTGGGGGGAGGTGGGGAGCAGGCAGGAGGGCAGGCAGGCAGGCAGGGTAGGCATCAGGTGGGTGGGCGAGCGAGCGGCCGCCCGGCGAGGTGTAGCCCGGCTGCAGGAGAGAGGGCGGGGCCTCAGATCCCCCTGCAGCACCCCCCACCCATGGGGCACTCCTGCGGGCAGTGTGCGGTGCTGCTGCGACCTGTGATTGCAAGCTGCAGCCAGGAATGCCACCAACCACTTACCGCGCACCACCCGCCGCGCGTTGAACTCGGCATACAGCTGCGCCGCCTGCTTGGGAGGCGCAAGTGGCGAGGGAGGCAGGGAGGCGGCGGTGGCAGCGCACGCGTGAGGCAGGCAGGGCAGCGTGTGCGATGCAGTGCACCCCTAGGGGCGCCCCTAATGGCCCCTCGCATCACCAGCCGGCTGTTCCTGGACCCTCCTGCCCACACCTGCACCGGGGCGACCACCACCCACCCCAAAGTGCATGGCGGCAGCGGAGCCACTGATTCTGCCCCTGCCCCTGCCTCAAGCTGAGCTCCTTGACATGCACACTCCACCCAGCCTGGCTGCCCAGGGAACGCCGCCACCCGGAAGCAAACAGTGGCTATCAAACACACACACCCCGCCCCCTCCCCCAGCCTATTTTGCCTTCTCTTCCTGATAGCCCCACGCCACCCCGCCAGCCCACCTGCACTGGGATGGCCACCACCCCGAAGCAGATGGTTGTGATGACCACCGCCTTGCCCAGTATGCTCTGGGCCACCACGTCTCCAAACCCCACCGTCGTCAGGGTAGTGACCACCTGGGGAGGGTGGGAGAGAGAGGGCAGGGACGGGACAGGAGGGGGGGGAGGCAAGGGGGAACCGTGAGGCGGGACGAGGGCAGGGAGACGGGGGGGCACCCAGGGAGTGTGCACGAGGTGCGGTGGGCGTGTGCTCCCAGAGAGGGTGCGGTGGAAGGGCACACACGCAGCCCACAAGAGTAAGGACAAGCACCGCGGAGGCGTAGGCGGCGGGGCTCCAGTGCTGACTGGCATGAGTTGAAGGAGGGGGCAAGCGTGACAGCGTGATGCGAGCAGCAGGGCCTGGTGGGAGGGCATGCCCAGCCACATGCAAGCAGGTGCGTCGGTGCCCCCCTTGCTGACCCGCCCCAACACAACCACGCAGCCCATCCCACGCCAACCCCCACCGGGATATGCGTCCTTCCCAACCCCAGCCCACCCACACACCAGGTAGAGGGCCTGGTGGAAGGGCATGCGCTCCACGACTTGGATGACGGCGGAGGTGGTGAAGAGCAGGATGAGGACGGAGTTGAGGAGCTGGAAGAGGCGGAAGTTGGTGCCAGCAGACAGCCAGCCGCCATGGCGCGTGCTGCGGGATGGGTTTGTTGCGGTGGGAGGGGGTGGGGAAGGGGCACAGGCGGGTGAGGCTGTGAGGGGGCGGAAGGTGGTGCCTAAAGACAGCCGGCCGTGTGCTGTGTGGAATACAAGGCGCCAGAAGAGCGGCTTGGGCGAAGCATGCGTGCAGGGCGGTTGTGGGCTCTGGTCAAGGCAGGGCATGGGCGCATCGCCAGCAGCAGTGCTGGTGAGCGTTACGTGGGATGCGAGGGCGGGGTCACCTCACTCACCTGAGGTGCAGGGAGCGTAGCTCGCTGCTGAGGAGTCCCACACGGAGGACACGCATGGAGCGCAGGATCTTGGTCCACCTCAGGTCGATGCCTCCCAGGCTGCAGGCGAGGGAAAGGAGGGAGGGAGGGGGACGGGGAGGCACACGCCAGGTGGCAGGCGGCAACGTGACAGGCAGCAAAGGGCCCACCAGCCCTTCTGCTCGTCTGTGACCCGTGTGCTGCTGTCTTGTCTGCCCCGGCCTGCCCACCCATGCGCCGCCCCAACCATTGAGCGCATCACAACCACCCCACGACACCCCATCACACTCTGCCGGTCCTCATCCCCCTCGTCCCCCACCCTGCCCCACTCTGCCGGCTGGCCCCTGCTGGCCCCACCCACCTGAAGGCCGTCCCACTGGAGCGCAGCAGCAGCTCCAGCAGCGGGGGCGCAAAGGAGAGCAGGTCGCACACGTTCCAAAAGGAGGTCAGCATGCGCAGCTTGGAATCGGCGGTCTGCGGGCAGGGGTGCACAGGTGGCAGGGGGTGAAGGTGGCATGGCAGGCAGGCGTGTGGGGCAGGGGCCAGGTTGCACAGGGTGCAGAAGGGTACACAGCTTGGGGTCAGCGATTTGCACGCAGGCAGGGGTGGCAACGAATGCGGCCGCTGTGAGAAGGGCACGCCGTGGGCGGTCTGCACGCGTTTCAGCCGCAACTGCCACCGGAGCACAGTGGCCGCGGCACAAGCATGCAAACTCTCGCTACCCCTCAACCTAACCAGCATGCAGCGCACACAAACCATCAACGCAAATCGCTTTTACACAAGCAACATCATGGCATGGCACAGCATGCACAGCGGGCAACTTGGGAACCCCCGCCTGCCCCCACGCCTCACCAGCATGCGGTGCACATATTCCAGTGCAAAGATGCCGCACAGCCAGATGTCAATCTGGGCGCGCACAGAGTCTGGCGCCGGCGGGGAGTAGGTTGCGTACACGTACAGCGCCTGCAGAAAAAAAACAAAAAAAAACGGAAGGTTGGGTGAGCAAGCTTTGTTTCTTTTGAAACAGAACAACGCAGCACGCCTCAGCACGGCGCCTGCTGCCCCGACGCAGCACATGCAGCGCGCAGCCGCCAAAAATGACAGCAGGCTGCCCAGGCCCAACACCAGACCACACACCACACAAGCAGCGGCACACGCAGGCAGATGCACCGCAGGGGCAGCAGCAAGGGTTGCCCACAAGCACTTGCCAGCGCACGCACAGCAAGCAGCGCCAGTTGCACGCCACTGAAGTGATAGAACAGCACACACAGCATAAGAATAGAGCACAGATGGCTGGCAGCCCCGGCAGCGGCTCACCACAAAGACGATGGCCAGTACAAACTGGATGTATTGCCCCGCCAGCTTGACGGCAGGGTGGTCTGTCCAGGCGCGCAGCAGCGCCAGGCCCCGCTTGGCCACGCGGGCTGCCTGCAGGTGGGGCGGCGGGGTGCGGACCGCGCACACGGGCGGGCAGCAGAGGTCGCGTGTGGTAAGATGGGGTCGTGCCACCGTGGACGCGGCGGCAGCAGGGCTGGGCCAGTGCCAGCACTGGCGAGCGGTCTTCACGACTTGAGATGCCATGCAGAAGCAAGCTGCATGTCCTGGCAGCGCGACGCACCTCTTTCAGCAGAGGGTGCGGCTGCGGAGCGGGGTTGCTGCCATCGCCTTCCGCTGCACCCGCCGCCGCAGCTTGGCAGGTGACGCCGTGCCGGATTCGACGCTGCGGTGGAGGCGGCTGCCGCAGCCCTGCCGCTGTGGTTTGCCGCCCCAGCTGCAGTCCCGCAGCAAGCCGAGAGCTGGCAGGCTGCAGGCGGCCATGGCCCCATTGCGGCTGCCTGGCCGGTCTGGCAGTGGCGGCGGCAGGCGGCGGCGCTGCACGCCTGCTGTTGAACCCCAGCCCTCCACGCATGCTATGTTGTGATCAGTTCCCACCGCTGCACGCCCTAACGCGCATATCGCCGCGCTGCGCGTGGCTGAAGGCAGGAGCGAAGCCCTTTTGGTTCAAAAGGTGCTCCAACGGGCCCTGCCTGCCGTAGATTGAGGACTAGTCTGTGCTAGCGTTTCGATACGTGCGTCAGACGGCCGGTTTCGTTTCTCCGCCAATCCTGCCAGCGTGGACAAGCTGGTTGTCAGGTATGGGTGTCGGGTGTCGGAGGATTCAGAGAGTTTGTCACACGCATAGGATGCATCGGATTGACGATAATACCTGCGGTTGCACGTCACCAGCCCCTCCTGTGCTGCTATTGCCATTGCACAAGCGCCACCTCCACGCCAGCTTGGTTCCCATTGAAGTGGACCGGACAATAAAGCTGTTCCACCCTTGCCATCTGCCCATCTTTCATTGCCAGACTCACTTTCACAAACTCAAGCGACGTGACTGAACATGCGTGACAGATGCACCTGCGTACACAGTGCAGCCGGCGGAAGGTGCTGCACCGGCTGGCGCGCCTGGTCGTTTGAATGTGACAGCTCTGCTGGCAGCGCCGGGCCTGCGGCAGGGCAGGCGCTGGCACCCGGGCCAGCTGTTCAGGCCACCACGGCCGGCAGAGAGGCTGGCAGCACGCGGGCATTCACACCCTCAGGCCGCCTCCCGGCAGCGCGGGCAGCGGCAGGCGAACCCGTAAGCAAATTGCAGGGCCTGCTGCCGCTGCGCCACACCCTGCTCTGCATCAATGTAGCTGATTGTCAGCTGCTCGTGTGCGGCAATGTCTCTCGCGGCTGTGAAGTGTGCAACGCCGTTGTTCCGGGGCCACCCCACGTTCAGGTTTGGCTCGCAGCTGTGGTTCAGCATGGAAGCCAGCAGGAAGGCGGCGCTGCCAGTGTGATGCACGCTGCTGCTGCTGCTGCTGCTGCTGCCGCTGCCGCTGCCGCTGCCACCACTGCTGCCGCCTGAGGCAGCGTGCAGGGCTGCTGCGGCGCCTGCTGATCCACCCAGAGAGGCGGCGGCGGCACGCAGCAAGGCGGTGGGGTCTGAGAGGTCCAGCGGGGGCACGGTGTCAACCCTGCGGGAGGCAGGGGGAAGGAGGGCGGGTGGTGGGAAGGAGGGCAAGGTGGGCATGTGGTGAGCAGATGCAGGAACAGCCACGGATGTCAAAAGACGACATAGGAGGGCAGGCAAGCAGCTGGGTGGCTGCAGAGGGCTGGGAGGGGGGCGGGCACTGACAGCAAAGACGCCCTCGGCACCAGCGGCAGTCAGGACACACCGCACAGCACGGGGCGGAACACTCGCCTGAAGGCGTTCAGGTGCAGGCGGGCCATCACGTCGCAAAACCAGCCCAGCGAAAACTGCTGCTGCAGCCACTCTCGGCTGACGGCAGGCCAGCGCGGGCTGCCTGCCAGCGGCAGCAGCCCCTGCAGCAGCAGACTGTGCAGTCGCACCCACGGCTCTGGAGGCTGGCCCATATTTGCAAAACACAGCAGCCGCAGCTGCGTGAGCGGGTCGCCTCGAGTCGCCCCCTCAGCCTCTGCCGCTGCCGCCCCTGCCAGGCTGCCGGCGGCGCTGCTGCTACTGCTGCTCGCACTGCCCTCTGTGCCGCTCACGCTGCTGCTGCTCTGACTGCCATCCCCCGGCAGCGCTTGCCGCTGCACTTGCAAGCAGGCCAGCTGCGCTGCCATGAGGGGGAACTTGTCACCGCCCTCCCGGCACGCCTGCTGCAGCGGCTGGAAGTCGCAGGCCGCTGCCGCCTGCGCCCACGCCGCCTCGGCAGCAGCACGGCAGCTGTTGGAGCAGAAGTGCTGCTGCGAGCTGCTGCCACTGCTGCTGCTGCTGCTGCTGCTGCTGCTGCGGGGGCCCAGGGGCCACAGGCAAGCGTGGCAGGTGGTGGCGAGTGCATGGGGGGATGGGGTGGACAGCATGGGAGCCTCCTCCCACACCACCATGCCCTGCTCAATTTCGGCTGCAGCAAACACGCCCCGCCCTGCGCCCGGCACCTGCAGGGGCACTGGGGCCATGTGCATGTCATATGGCATGCTGAGGAGGTGGGCAGGCGCCCAGGGGCTGCCCAGTGCGGCGGGCACAGCGGCGGCAGCTCCTGTCAGAGGCACAGCACAGGCATAGCCACTTGCAGGCAAGCACACCTGTAAGACCTGCAGCCAAGGGGAGCGCTGCAGCTGCTCCTCCAGGCGCAGGCCTGCCGCCAACTCTGACGCCGCCGTAGAGAACAGCCTACGAGCGGGGGGGGGGGGGGCAGCGGGGGCGGGAGCAGGGAGCGGTGGTCAGGCCAGCCCTGCCCCGCACTGACCTTACCACCGCACCCGCAACCAAGGCTTGGGATCGTCAGCTCCTCTCACCTGGCTGTGCCCGGCAGGCGAGAGGCCTCGACACAAGCTCTCCTAAGCCATGCGGTCGACATGTGGGCTGCCAAGAGAACAGGATCCAGCGGATCGTCTGCATATAAATCCAGGCATTGCACGAAGGCCTGCAGGCGCAGACAGTGCATGCTGAACTGTCGCCAGCCTGTCCGCAAGTTCCGGAGCGTCCAAGGCCCTCTGATCGCAGCTTGTTCATCAATATAAGCGGTGCCTCTTCTGCAGCTCGCCATACGCCCGGCTCTGTCCGACTCCGATCGCAAGCGAGCCAACCCGAGCGGCTGACCGCTTCCTGGGCAGCCACCATGCGTCGCCAGGCGTTGCAGCAGCTGCTGCGGACAGCTCAGGCGCTGGAAGGGGCCGCGACCTCTGGGCGCGCGTTGCCAGCGGTGAGCGCGGAACCCTGCGCTGCTGTGCCGCGCTGCTGCCTGTCCCGAGGGGTGGACTTTTTGACTGACTGTGCGCTGATACTTGCCCCGGTTGCTGCAGCTAGCCCAGCGGGTTAGCGCGGCGCTGCCGCCAGCGGCGGCGGCGCCTGCGTCGGCAGCTGGCCTGCACGGCCTGGCCCTGCGTGAGCCCATGGCATCCCTGGTGCCTGCACAACACGGTGAGTTGCGACGACCAAAGGCTGAGGTGGCAGGTGTAGCATGTGGATCGCGCCTGTCCCCGAAGCATGCTCTCAGCAAGCCGGCACGCCCCTTCCTGCTCGCCGCCTGCCTGGCTGCCTGCCACGCTTCCCCATCGCACTCCTCACCCATCCCCTCATCTCTCAACCCCCGCATGCCTCACAGGCCAGCGGCGCGGCATGTTCATCCAGACGCAGCCCACGCCCAACCCCTCCAGCCTCATGTTCCTGCCGGGCCAAAAGGTGATGGACGGGGCGACGCCGGGCGGCTCGAAGAGCAAGAGCTTCACAAGCGCTCGCGAGGCGATGACGTCACCCCTGGCCAAGCGGCTGTTCCAGGTGGACGGTGTCACACAGGTAGGTTGCTTTCTATAGTATATGGCTGGGAGGGGCGGGAGCAGGGATGGGGGATCGATTTGGCTGCTGTGTGTTGTTCTGCTGCAAGGCCAGGGCATGCTCCGTCCCGCCAGTAAGGTTGCCGGCGCCATGGCCGCAGCTGGGCGCACTTTGGGTGCTGTTCTGTGGACGTTGTTGCCTGTTGTTCAGGTGCAGATGTATGCAGCCGCACGAACGGGTGATGGGTGCGGCAAGCGGCCTGTTGGCAGGCGTGCGGTTGAGGGCTGTGTGAGAGAGAGCGGGTGCAGCAGCAGGGGTGACCTGCTCTCCCACGCACCCACCCACTGACCCGCCCAGTCCTTCTACCTGATACCTCATCCGGGTGCACGTCCCTTCCAATGCACAGGTATTCTTTGGCTCCGACTTTGTGACGGTGACCAAGAGCGAGGACTATGGGTGGGCGGTGCTCAAGCCAGACGTGTTTGCCGCCATCACGGAGTTCTACGCATCCGGTGGGTGCCCTGCTGTGCCGCGCTGTGCTCCGATCCTGTCAGCATGCTTGCTGCTACCATCGAGCACTTGCGTGCGTGATGTGTGTGCTGCGCTGTGCTGTGCTGTGCTGCTTGTCGCGGCCAAGCTACCATGCTGGCGTCCCCACCCAGTGGCAGCCTCTTTTTCTCGCCTCTGTACACGCATCAGAACCCTCACGCCCTTCCCCCACTTCCACCGTTCCCCCCAGGCGAGCCGCTGTTCTATGATGCGACTGCACCTGAGCACGCAGAGCACGTGATCACAGAAGACGATGACGAGGTGGGTGCTTGGGGGGTGGCATGTGAACAAGGGGTGGGGTGACGAGGGTGTGGGTGTTGTAGTTGGTAGGAGGAGGATGAGGTGGGGCTAAGGGGTCCCTGAGATTTGCAGCTGTGCTGTGCTGGAGGCTAAGGTGCTCAGTCGGCCTTAAATGTCTGGGGCTGTTGTAGTGGTAGGGCCGGGATCCAAGGAGCTGCTGGAGACGCTGCTGCTGTGCTGTGCCTGCTGTGCTCATGCCTCGCTCCTGCTGTGCCTGCTGTGCAGATCGTGGCGATGATCAAGGAGCTGCTGGAGACGCGCATCCGGCCGGCGGTGCAGGAGGACGGCGGCGACATTGTGTTCCGCACGTGGGACGAGGACACGGGGGTGGTGACACTTAAGATGATGGGGGCGTGCAGGTGAGGCAGGAGGGGTTGGGGTTGAGGGGCAGCTGCGAAAAGCAGGCAGGCGGAGGGGCATGTTACGGGTAGCACTGCTCGGTATGATAGCGCGCTCAACACGATGGGGTCTTGCAGGTGAGCAAGGGTGCAAGGCGGGGCGGGTGGAAAGCGAGCAAGTGGGGCAGCTGACTAGGCTTGAAGCAGCGTGCGGGTGGGGCGGGGCCACGATGGTGGGCTGCCCTGCACTGTGCTTTGCTAGATTGCTCTGTATGGACCAGTTAGGCGCGGCAGCACGTCATCCTTACATTTGGTGGCAGCCGCCGACCCCTTGCCTCATGCTTACTGCCCAACCGTACAACTTTCCCTGCCGTCCTGCCCCCCCCCTTCACCTGCTCCTCCCTCTGGCCCCCCCTGCCCGCATCCGCAGCGGCTGCCCCTCCTCTGCAATCACGCTGAAGAGCGGCATCGAGAACATGCTGATGCACTACATTCCAGAGGTGGGCTGTTCGGCGGTAGTTCACATTGTAGCGGCAGTTCATGCATTTAGAGGGGGAGCCTGCGGTGGTAATAATGCAAGAGACGTGGCAGGGAGCGACTGGAAGGCTGCTGGTGTGGCGTGGTGTGGTGTATGCACCGTGCGAGGCTGCTGCACCTCTTATCCATCCCCGTCCCCTGCTGTACTGCCAACAAGGTTTGGTGGAGGCGGGCAGCCCTAGGGAAGCTTGCTCAGTACGTCTGACACACACATGTTTGCCCTGAGTTGCTGCAGGTGAAGGGCGTGGTGGAGGCTGAACCAGATGAGGGGGAGAACGAAGGGCTCAAGGCCTTCAACAAACTGGAGCAGCACCTCTCAAATTAAGAATGGTTTGCTGGCACCGCGAAGCTGGCTGGCCTGCCCACTGGCGCTCTGCCTCGCTGTCGGCCCCGGTGTTGCATCTGGCGCGGCGTGCGGTGCGGTAGCGTCACTTGCGCAAAGCCTGGCGATCGGCCGTTTCAGCTGTTGCCGGCCCCCCTGCCCTCTCCTCGACCCCTTCACCGCATTTGCTGCATCATCCTCTGCCTCTCGCCCCAGCTGCACATTGCGCTTGGGGCACTTCCCTCTGCTTCGTGTTGCCCGCCCGCTGTCCTCTCCCTCTGTGTTCTGCTCCTGCTCCGCTCTCCTGCACTCACCTCCCGCCACCGGCTTCTTGACTACATACATTTTCACAAATCCATGCAATAATTCCGTTGGTAGGAACTGAAAGGCCCAGGTGCCGGGTTTAGCACGGCTCCTGGGCGATGAGGTGCCGACCTGGCGGCCAGCGAGGCGGTGCCGCGCTCCAGGCGTTGGTGTGAACACCATAGCCTGTAATTCTGCGTCGCGGCCGTCGCTAGCCCACGAACATGACTGCCTTGTGCTCTGCGCAGCTCCGCGTCGCCCCGCTTGCCGGGAGCGAGCTGGTTCAGAGGCGGCCACGCCACGCTCGGCCTCAAGTCAAGGCTCGCAGTGCCGCGGCAGACCGCCTGAGCGACCCGAGTCGGGGCCCCTTCAAAGGCACCTTTGGGGAGTGGAAAATCGAGCCGGTGCGCCGCCGCCACGCGCTGCACCCGTGCCGCACCTTGGTGGGCACCGCAGTCCTGCCACCGCCTGCAGCGCGCTTCTCGCTGCACTGCCCGCCCTCTGTGATATCCATTGCCTTACAAAGTACCAATGCCTGCATTTTTGACTCCCAAAATTCCTTCACTGGCTTGTCGCTGCGAGCCCTACTGCCTGCCCATCCCCTCGTTCACCCACCCCTCTGCCCCCCTCCCTCTTCCGTCACACCCCCTCCCGGTGCTTTAGGAGGACGCGCTGGAGGTGTGGAGCTACCGCGGGTGCCTGGCTGTCGTGGCCGCCACATTTTGTGCGGGCACGCTGGGCGCGCTGGGCCCTGCCGACGCGCCCTGGGCCGCGGCGCTGGCCGCTGCCGGCACCCCACTGGCAGCGGCGGGCGGGCTGAGCCTGGGTGCGGCCACCGTGCTGATCCACGTGTATGTGGACCCCCTCAAGCGAGCCCTACAAGCCATGCTGGCAGCGGGCGTGGCAGGCGGCACCTACCTGGCGGTCGCCCACCCGGACATCCCACTGCCCGCCTACGTGGCGGCACACCCCGGCGCCGTGTGGCTCGTCGGCCCCGCCTTTGCCTCCCTCACCGGCATCGCCGTCAAGGAGGGCTTCTGCTTTGGCCGTGCCGAGAGCGGCGGCCTGGCCATCCTCACCCCGCTCCTGCTGCTGGGCCACCTGAGCGGGGCGCTGCCGGCGGAGGCGGAGCAGGGGCTGGCGGCGGGCATGGCGCTGCTGCTGGCGACCTTTGCGGCCCGCAAGTTCACTCAACCTGTGAAGGACGACATTGGGGGTGAGGAGGGGGAAAGGTGGTTGTGGGGCTGGCTGGCGGCAGCCGTGGTGCTGCCGGGTGTGAAGGGGCACTGCTGGGGAACGGTTGGAGGTGCGGGCATGGCGGTGCCATTGCCATGCTGCCCTGATTCATCTCACCTACGCCCTGCCTTGCCACCCCGCAGACAAGTCTGTGTTTGAGTTTTACAAGCTGAGCGAGGAGGAGCAGCAGGCGCGGGTGGAGCAGATGCAGCGGCAGCGGCTGGAGGCGCAGCAGCAGGGTGCAGGGCTGCTGGGCGGAGACGACGAGTGGTCTTGATTGGCACCAATCGCAAGCACTACCGAGCAGCACTGGCTGTCGAGCGCGCTTTAGCACGGGTCCCCAACCTCGGACCGACTGAATGAATCATTTGCATGCCCCCGCTCTCTCATCATAAGTTGCTCTGCCCTCAGTTGTCTGGCCCCACACCACACACACGTGCCTGTGCATGACACCCGCATGCAGTCAGCGGGAGGCTCCTGCCCTCTCTTGGGCCTTCTTCCTCTACAACAAACATACCTGTATCGCAAGTTTCATTGCGGAGAAACGGACTGTAAACACAAACACGCAAGCAAGCACTGGCCAGCTGCCCGACCACGACCAGCCACCAGGAGGGGAGGCAGGTCCCCTCACGAGAGTTGCTGCTCCAATGACGCCATGACAGGCTGTGTGGGCCGGGGCAGATGCAGCTGTGGCCCTGGGCTTGCGCAAGCTTCCTGTCCCACGGCCACGCAGGCACGCCTCACACCTGCATGCTCCCTGGGCATGTGGTCGGCAGTAGGGTCTCTGCAGATCTTCCCCGCTCAATTTAAAACGCCCACTCTTGATGACCTGTGTGTATCCCTGGCAACATTACAGACACGCCGTTGCGGGCGCCAACAGTGCAGCCCGCCATTAGCCTGGGCCAATAAATAAGTCCAAAGTACTGCACCTTGGGAGGCCTGCAGGCTTGCTGCCGCCGGTGCATGCACAGCGCAGCCCGCTGGCGGCATGCGCCCGGAGCCATCACACCGCCCTCCTCTCATCAGTGGGCGGGCAGCTGCTGCTCCCATGTGGGCCGCCCAGCCAGCCGCCAGTTGCGCGACCAGTGTAGGGGCGTGTGCAGTGTGGAAGCCGAGGTGGATGGGCGAGGCTGGTGGGGGCGGGCCTCTTCACGTCTCGCCGCACTCTGTGGGACCTCACACCTCGCCGCACTCTGTGGGACCTCACATCTCGCCGCACTCGGTGATGACACAGGGCAGCTTGGGCCTGTTGTTGGGCCCCGTGGCCACCGCCTCCAGCTTGCGCACCGTCAGCATGCTCTCGCCCAGCACGCGCCCAAACACAACGTGCTTGTTGTCTGCAGGGCGGGGAGGGGCATATCCAGAAAGGCTGCATTGGGTGGGGTGTGCGGCGGCATGCTCTCGCCCAGCACGCGCCCAAACACCACGTGCTTGTTGTCTGCAGGGCGGGGGGTGGGGGCAAAACGGGAGAAAGGGTGCTGCGTTGGGGTGTGCGGCAGTATGCTCTCGAGCAGCACCCACACAGGCACCACGTGCGTGCTTGCTGTCTGCACAGAACAGTGGAAGGGGGCACCGATACCTCCCTCCCGTCTGCGCACACACAAACTGCCAACCCGTCCCCACCTGCCTCTACCTGGCTCACTGCATGCCTTCCCACCCTGCCACCCTGCCACGCCCACCCAGCCTCGTCACCCCAGCCCGCCCGCCACGCCCAGGCTCACCTAGCCAGTCCGCCGCCCCCACAGTGATGAAGAACTGGCAGCCGTTGGTGTTGGGGCCGCTGTTGGCCTGCAGCAGGCAGGAGGGGGGGGGGGGAGTAAGGGTAAGGGCGGTGAGAAGCCAGGAGGGCCAGCATTGCATGCCACAGCATTGAACAGGGCGTTGTAAAGCCCGGCGCCGCGTGGCACAGCGCAGGATGCATTCTTGTGGAGGGGCTTGACAAGACCTGAGACCGTTTGCTGCCTCAACTGCCAAGCAGCACCGTGCCGGCTCACGTGACTTTGCACAACTCACCTCACTGAGCACCCCCTCCCCTCCCCCCCCCACTGCCCCTCCCCTATCCCCTGCCCTGCAGCCGTGCGTGCCGCCTCATCGCGCTGAACAGCCCGGGCCCGACACCCCCAGTTGTACAGGCAGCGGTGCTCACCATGCTGAGCAGGCCTGGGCCCGTGTGCCTGCCCACAAAGTTCTCGTCGTCAAATCGAGACCCGTAGATGGAGATGCAGCCGGTGCCGTCGCCTGCACACAAACGGTACACGAGCAGCAGACCACGTGATACCTTGTCCTGGTGGGTTGTCGTTGTGGAAACGGCTGGGAGTGCAAAGGGGGGCCCAGGGCAGCGGCGGCAGCGCAGGCCACGGGTGCACGAGGGCATGGGCGTGGGAGCGGTGAGTGCCAGAGTGGCAGGGCTGGCTGTGGGCAGGCCGTTTGGGTCGGCACAGCTGCCGCTTTGCTGTTGCATGCACCAGCCAGCCAGCGGGGCCGTCACACGCGACCCACCTTTCAAGAAGTCGCCTCCCTGCAGCGGCAGCAGCGGCAAGTCAGGGGAGGATGCACTGAGTGAGCAACCAGTCGAATAGCCGCAGCTGCTGAGCTGGACGCTGCGCTGGCTGCTGAGCTGGACGCTTTCTGGCTGCGCCGCACTGCCCCCCCGCCGCGTGAGCCACCTTCTGGACTGTTCTGCTGCCGCACAAGGACCATGCTGGTGGCACAGCGCGCCCCACATCCCACCTGCCCCAAGCAGGACACCATGGGACTAACATGGGACTAGTCGCGTGCAACGCACTCCACATAGTACGCCCCATCCTGACCTGCAGCATGAAGCCCTTGATGATCCGGTGGAAGGTGCACTCCTTGTACCCCGTCGGCTGCAGGTTGCGCCTGCACAGCACAGCACAGCACAGCACAGCGTGGGTGTCAAGCGGCGGGCAGCAGCCATCAATGAGCCGAGTGTCCGGGAGGCTGGTGCACGACCGCGCATCCAGCCAGCGCGCATGATGAGCTGTGTGAGCGCCTACGGCTGCTGTACTGATAGGCGGCAGCTGCTGGCCGGCTGATGCTGCCTGCTGCGCGCTTCCTGGCACCGGCTGGATGCCGGGCAGCACGCTGTGCTGCTGCCCACCAGCATGCCGTGCTCTCTCACCGGAACTCGCCGGTGCACAGCTGCCGGAAGTTTTCGGCGGTCTTGGGGGCTATGTCTGCAAACAGCTCCATCTTGATGCGCCCCGCGTGCACCCCGCCGATGGACACATCTGCAAGAGGCAGGGGCAGGGGCAAGCGCGTGGCGGGGTGTGCGAGGCGGCGGCGGCGGCGGCAGCGGCGGCGGCGGCGGCGACAGCGGGCCAGCTGCGCACCAAAGAAGACTACGGGGTTGTTGGGATTCTGTGGGCGCAGATGCCACTGCTCCTCCTGCGCCATTGTGCCGCCCTGCGAGACTAGAGAGAGAGAGAGAGAGAGAGAGAGACTCCGATTCGCCACCGGCGCTGGTCAGGCACTGATGAAGCCTAAAGCTACCAACTTTATCGGTGATCGCAATGGGGCTGCTACACTGCCGAAAGGAGGGCTTCCAAGCGTCCAGAGCAAAGCAAGCGACAGAAATAGGCAGCTGTGAGTTCCTGGCACTTTAGCACTGACAGATCGGAGGCCTGATGGGCCAGCAACGCGAACAGAGCGCCGAAAGGCAACGAGAGAAGGCAAAGCATACGCAGCAGGTTGCGCGAGTTCCTGCCAGGCTTCGTTGCCCTTCTAAACGCGCTTGTTGCGCACTTCAATTGATTCTGATATTATTGAACATCTTTTGAGCAGCCGTAACGAGTGCCGGGGCGCCGCAAATGGCTAACACCGCAAGCTTACACACCTGGGCGCCTGCACACGCGCAAGGGGCAGCTTGGCAGAGGCCTACATTGCCAGCAAGAAGATCAAAATGCGTGGCACGATGCGTGGCTGGGCAGGAAGGCTGCCAGGCAGGCAGCAGCGGCGGCGGCGGCGGGTGCGGCGCCAGTAGCGGCGCAACAAGCAGCAGCACCTCCAGCTCTAGCAGCAAGGCCAGCACGAGCGCACCATCGGCTAGCCGGCGCGGCTTGCTGGCAGCAGCCACCGTGGGCGGGCTCTCCGCCTGGGCGGGGCGCAACGCCGCCTCTGCCGATGCCGCCATCGATGCCGCCTTCGCCGCAGCAGCCGCCGCCCCGTCATCGTCACCAGCAGCAGTCAGCAGCGGACTGGATCTGCTTGAGAGGCAGCTGGAGCAGCGGCTGAGCGAGTTCAGCCTGCCCAACGGCCTGCGCTTTCTGGTGTACGAGCGGCACACCGCCCCGATAGTCAGCTTCCACATTTACGCCGATGTCGGCGCCTTTGATGAGGTGGACGGCCAGACGGGTAAGGCAGGCGGGCGGGGGGTCAATTGGCTTGTTTTCCAGTATGTAGGCAGACAGGCGGGGGAGGCGGGTGTAAGAGGAGGCTGACTGTCGCTGGCGGTCTAGAGTAATGGCAGGTGAGCCATTCACCTGCCCCGCCTCCCGCAGGGCTGGCCCACCTGCTGGAGCACATGGCCTTCAAGGGGACCCCGCGCATAGGCACCCTGGACTACCGGTGAGCGGAAAGAAACCCTGGGGAGCACACAATGTGGCATGGCATTGGCATGCGAGGAGCGTGCCAAAGGTGGACGGTGGGATAGGCATGCTGAACCACCGGTGGCAGGATGTGGGGAGCGCGGGGCATGTGGGAGCATCCACCCTGCATACCTTCTGTGTTGCCACAGGCGTGAAGAAGCCCACGTGCTAGATGCTCTGTACACGGCGCTACACTCCTATCCTATGCACCCCACCCAGCGCCACCCGCTGCCTTCCTCCTCTGCCCGGGTGCAGGCGTGAGGCACCCTTGCTGGATGCCCTGGACGAGGTGTTCTACTCCCTGCAGGATGCGGGCAGCAGCCGGGAGGCGGCGCGCCTGCAGCAGCAGCTCGCGACGCTGCAGAAGCAGGTGTGTTCGGTTGCGTGTGGGGCGATCGAAGAAGGGCCGGTTGTGAATTGAACTGCTCACTTGTACTGCCCAACCCCATCCACCCAACCGCCACCCAACCGCCACCCTCCCACCGCCACCCATTGCCACGCGCTCCCTCCCAACCACTGTGCAGGCAGCAGAGCTCAGTGTCCCCAATGCCTATGGATCCATGGTCTCTCGGGAGGTGCGGGGGCTGTGAGGAAGAGGGAGGCGGGCTAAGGCGGGGGGTGGAGGATTTGAGGAGGGGGTGGGCGGAGTGTCAACACGGGTTGTCAATGCGGGGTGTGAGGGGAGATGAGGCGGCCTCAAACAAGCAGCCCGTGCGGTGGCTTGGCCTCTTCTGCTCTGCATGCTGCTGTGTCGCCAGTGCAGGCAATGCTCACACCCCAGCAGCATGTGGCACACTGTTTGCACTGCCCCCCAGCCACCCCCATGTGACACGGCACACGGGATCCCCCTCCACATGTTTTATTATCGCTCCCCACCCTGCACGCCCCTTTTCCCTGCAGGGCGGCGCGGGGCTGAACGCCGCCACGAGCCACGATTCGACTAAATACTATGTGAGCCTCCCCGCCAACAAGGCGGAGTGGTGGTTTGCGCTGGAGAGCGAGCGCTTCCAGGCGCCCGTGTTCAGGTGGGCAGGGCTCCCTCCGTAGTTGTGTCTGTTCACAGCAGAGCAGAGATTACGGTTGCTTAGCTTGTCTTTTCACTTCAACACCCAGAAAGGCACAGGCGCCGCCTTGCCCTGGAGAGCAAGTGCTTCCGGTTGCCGGTGCTTTGGCAAGTGGCCTTCCCAACTCCACATGTGCCCCACCTTGCCCCGCTGCGCCAGGGAGCTGCACAGTAAGCAGGTTGTGCTCTGCCACTCTCTGCTCCCGCCCAGCACAAACATACGCCTTGCCCACTACACAACACACACACACACACACACACACGTGTGCCACCAGCACTGCCCAATTGTCAGAAATTCTTTTTCTGATATTATAAATAATTTTTTTCCCTCCCAGAAAGACAAATGTTCTGCTCCCGACATAAATAAGACACTCACACACGCACGCACACACTATCCACCCTTGCACCCCCGCAGGGAGCTGTACAGCGAGAAGGCTGTGGTGGCGGAGGAGCGGCGGCTGCGGGTGGACGGCAACCCCCTGGGCCCCTTCTCCGAGCAGTTTGCGCTGCGCAGCTTCGGCAACAACTACCGGTGCGGGCGGTGCGGGGTGCATGCACACTGGCGCAAGGCTTTGGTTGAGGTGTGGACTTGGTGTGAAGTTCTGGAAGTGGTGGGCAGGGGGTGGACGATGGGCTGGGCAGCAAGGTTGAGTTGGGGGTGTATGGTGTGCGCGTGATTGAGTCCCTGCCTCCCTCCCGCCCCAACAACTGACCCCTGCTCCCCGCCCGTGCAACCGCACGCTCATTCGCTTTCCGGCAGACTTGGGCCTCCTGCAGCGGCGCAAGGTCCAGGCCTTTGCCGAAGCAACTCTACAGCCCGCAACGCTCAGCGCACCTGTGCTCTGTCCCTCCCCCCCGGCCTCTCAGCCGCGGTCTGCAATGTTCAAAACACCTCCCCCCCGCTTTGCCAAAGCAACTCTACAGCCCGCAACGCTCAGCGCACCTGTGCTCTGTCCCTCCCCCCTGGCCTCTGCAGCCGCGGTCTGCAATGTTCAAAGCACCTCCCCCCCGCCCTCCTCCCTGCCCCTGCAGCCGCCCCGTCATCGGCTTCCCCGAAGACCTGGACCGCCTGGGGCGCCGCGAGGTCCAGGCCTTCTTTTCGGAGCACTACGGCCCGCAGAACCTCACGATAGCGGTGGCAGGCGACGTGAAGCCCGCCGACATCCGGCGGCTGGCTGAGAAGTACTTTGGGGGGTGGGCGCAGCCGGCGGGGGCCCTGCCGCCCAGCCGCTGCTCGGGGGACGGCCCCGGGCTGGGGGGAGGCGAGGAGGCGCTGGCGGCGCCGGCGGTGCCGCGGGAGCAGTGGGAGTACCGTGCGCGCTCCATTGCGGGGCCCGCCCTCATGCACGCATACTACAGGTGCGCTTGCTCCTGGGCTGGCCTTCCACACAGGAGGTTGCTCGTGCTTGCCCTCGTGTTCCGACCGTCTGCGGGGCGTGCCTGCAGCGCCCAGCGGCCCGCGCTGCGCTACCGCCTGCGTGCACTGTGCCGTCCTCGAGAAGCCGGGCTGTGCCCGCTCAACTGCCCGCGCTGTGCAGCCGCCTCTGCGGTGCTGCCCCGCCGCTCGCCTACCTCCCCGCTCACACTGCACATGGCGTGCTGCAGGCCGTGCATCAACCACCCCGACTCTGTGCCCCTCGACATGGCCAGGTGGGCGGGAAAGGGGCAGGGAGGGAGCAGATGGGGGCGCTGTCTGTGTTGGATAATCGGAAAGCCAGGAACCCACTGCTGCCGCTGCTGCTGCTGCTGCTGCCACCGCCCAGCACACCTTTGCCACTTTGCTCCGCCCGTCTTGCCGCGGCCTGCCTTACCTTACCCCCTGCCCCTGTCCCCTCCCCTCCGCTCCTCTAACCCACCCCCTGCAGCGACTTGCTGAGCAGCACCCGCTCCAGCCGCCTCTACCGCTCCCTCATCCTCTCCGGCAAGGCGCTGTCCGCCACCTCCTACGCCTCCTACCCTGCCGAGAAGCACCCCACGCAGTTTGTGTGCTACGGCGTGCCCAGCAAGAGCAGGTGGGTTTTATTGAATTCAACAACTTGGCTCCCCGCCTGCCTGCCTGCCTGCCTGCCTGCCTTGCGCTCCTCCTGGGAGCTGATCGCCGCCTACGCCCTGGGATGGGCACCATTGCGTCGCACTTGAATTGAGTTTCTCAGCGCCACACGGCTTGTTTTATCAAAAGCATTTGTCTCTGCCCTCCCCCCTGCCAGCAGCTCCACCGACCATCTGACAACGCGCTCCTCTTCTTCTTTGCTTCTTGCTCACGTGTGCTTGACCCTTCTTCTGTTTTCCCTGTCCCCTGCCCTCACACCTGCACAAGCAGCTCCATCGACCAGCTGGACAACATGATCAGCGCTGAGCTGGCAGCGCTGGCGGGGGAGGGGCCGACGGAGCAGGAGCTGCGCCGGTACAAAAAGGTGGGGGAAGCACGGGGGTGCCCTGTGCAGCGCGTCTCGCCAGGTAGACCCATGGAGGACCAGTTGGTGGCTGTGCAGTGCTTGAAAAAAGATGGCGGCTCGGGAGGGGTGCAGCGCTGCATTTCTGCACTGCCTAGCCTGTGCTGCCGTACTGAACACAGCACAGCCTACCTGTCCACCCCGCAGGCAGCCCGTGTGGAGCTGCTGGATGCGCTGGGGTCCAACAGCGCGGTGTCGGCAGCCCTGGCAGGCTACCAGGTGGGGCGGGGGTGGACCTGCTGCCTGCCTCCCCTGCTACATGCTGACATGCAGCGCCGCTCGCTGCGTGCACGGCCACGGTTGCAGCCAGGGCATCTCACTGCTTGCAGTGCGACGATGGGCCGCCATCACTTGCTGCGCTCGTGAGATGGAAGCAGCACAGTGCGTGCCTGCCCTCTGTCCATCGCTGCCCCACCCCTACCCCAGTTCACAACGTCTCGTGTCGTTGTCTATGCCCAGCACAGCCAAGGCTCGACTCCCCATGCACCGCAGGCGCTTACGGGCGACTGGCGGAACAAACTGGAACACTTGCTTCCTAGTAAAGACCACACTTGCTTTCTATTGAAGGCCCCCCGCTTGCACCCCGCTTGCACCGCAGGCGCTGACGGGCGACTGGCGCAACGTGCTGACAGACCTGCAGCGCATCGAGGAGCTGAGCACGGCAGACGTGAGGGACGCTGCAGGCCGCTGGCTGCGCCCCGACAACCTGTTCAAGGGCGTGGTGCTGCCCGGGGGGCTGATGATGGGATGACGACGATAACGATGATGATGAGTCCGAGGAGGGCTGGCCTTGTGACGTGCTGCCCGTGGGCCGGCCGCGCTGCCGCAGCTGCGGGGCGGGGCACGAGATGCCGAGGTGCCGGGCGGTGGCGTGAGCCTCCACATCTCCCCCTCTGTCAGTGCCTTTTAAATGGTGTTTATTTGAACTGCAATGATCTGTACATGGGCCCAGTCATCTCATGGTATGGCTTCTCTATGTGTGCTGCTGAAGAGACCGGTGTAACTGCTGCCATGCCGCGCCATGCGTGGCCACGTCGCCGCCAGTGGTGGCAGCTCCTGCCTTGCCATGCCGGCCTCGCTTGCGCAATTCAGCGACCCAGCACACAGCTTCAGCTTCTCTCAGCTTTGACAGGCACGCGCTACAGAAGCGGGGCGCTTGACAGCAGCTTGGGGCTTTTGGAGCGGGCAGGAGGCGGTCAGCATGCGCGCCCCTGCTAGAGGCGGGAGGGGCGGAGGCTTTGGCGGCAGAGGAGGTGCGCAAGCAGCAGAGGGGTTGCCTGGCCGAGGCGGGGCATGCATGCGGGCTCGACAGCGTGCTCGGGGTGGTGCGTCTTAGATGAGAGTGCAGTTTGCAAGGAGCGACGTGCACCCCGCGATGCTGACTGCCGGCACCTGCCCCTTTGCAGGCGGTGGCCGAGGCGGGTTTGGAGGCCGTGACGGTGGCCGTGGCGGTGGCAGGGGCGGCTTTGGCGGACGTGGAGGCTTCAACAGGTTCCCGGAGGGCCCCCCAGAGGGTGAGGCGGAGAGCCGCCGCAGGCGGGCAAGCAGGCGGCGCCGCTGCCGCCGCTGCCGCTCAACCTGTTGTGAATCCCGCCTGCCGTCTGCACGCCAGCACTGTGCATCCTCATGCAGCCCGCTTCCTGCTGCCTGCTCCTGTGCAGAGGTGGTGGAGGCTGGCGAGTACATGCACCCCTGCGAGGGAGAGATGGTGTGCAAGCTCACCAACACCATGGTGCGCTCCCACAGCGTGTGCTGGCAGGCAGGCCAGCGCCCTCATGTGGCCCGCCGTGTGGCTGCTGCTCCTGCCTCGCTTGTAACGGCAGGCAGCAGATGGGCGTGGGCGCGCAGCCTGGATGTGGCTGCCACAGCTGGGAGTGTTGCCACTTCCGGCTCACTGTGCAACACGTGTGCGTCGGGCCCTGGCATCCTGGCAACAGCACGGGCTTCATCCGCCCCTGCCCCCGCCCTGGTGCCCCCCCCCCCCCGCAGATCCCCTACTTCAACGCGCCCATCTTCCTGGAGAACAAGACGCAGATTGGCAAGGTGGACGAGATCCTGGGGCAGATCAACTCTGTGGTGTTCACCGTCAAGATGAGCGACGGCGTGGTGGCAACCTCCTACTCCAAGGGGGACAAGTTCTTCATTGACCCCCAGGTGGGTGCTGCCAACACCTGTGGTTTGGTCCAAAAACTGTGCTGTTTGCTAGGCGGGGGCATGTGGGGTCAACAGGACGCACGAATTGTGGGGCGAGGGATGCTGTTGCCCCATGGCCTGCGGGGGTGGCAGACAGGGCCAACAGCTTGTTTAGGCCTGGAGGTAGGGGGTTTAAACGCACAACAATAAGCTGTGAAGGGGCAACGAGAGTGGCGGCGTGCTGCATGTGTATGTATGCCACTCGACCACACTTGCCTGGCCTGCACGCGTCCGGCTCACCTGCCCACCGCCCGCCCCGTGCATTGCTGCCCGCAGAAGCTGCTGCCTCTGGAGCGCTTCCTCCCCAGGCCCAAGGGCGCACCCGGCGCAGGCGGGCGCGGCGGCGGGCGCGGCGGGCGCGGCGGCGGCCGTGGCGGCGGCCGTGGCTTTGGCGGCCGGAGTCCCGGCGGACGCGGCGGGTTTGGCGGGCGTGGCGGCGGCGGGTTTGGCGGGCGCGGCGGCGGTGGCTTTGGCGGGCGCGGTGGCGGCGGCCGTGGATTTGGCGGCGGCCGTGGGCGCGGCAGGTACTGAGGCGGGCTGCAGACCAGCCTGGCCGCCACCCCGTGCTAACAACGCACCCCATCAAACCGTGCTGTCCTGTCCCTTGTTTCCCTGTGAGCCCCCCTCCTTTTCAGCTGTTGTATTCCTTCCTGTTTCACATCACATCTCCCTCCTGCCTCCCTTCTAGCCGCTGATGTGCACGCACCCTGCCAGCGGCCACCTCACCTGAGCCCTGCCTCGCCTGGCCATTCTCTGGGCCAGTTTGGAGGCCCCACATTCACGCAGGCGCCCTGCTCTGCCTGACCCACGCTCCCCGCTCACGTTTGTCTCAACGCTCCTTGACACTCAGCACATCATCGCTGCAGACTTGCAGACTGCAACACACAATTTTGCAGCATGAGGTAGTGGCTAGCAGCACGTGGGACGGCACGCTGGGGCGGCAGGCGGGCACGACGTGCAGGGCAGGCAGATGGTTCCTTGCAATGCCGGAGGGGTGGCGTGTTGATCGCACTTTGCACTGTGTGTTGAAGCGCATTCGCTTCCCCAACTCTCGACTCTTTGAAGCGCAAGCTCAAGTGGAGCCCTAGCCGCCATGTGGGGCAGGGGGCTTGCGGCGGCGACTTTCGCCGCTATCTTGCTGCTGATGGCGGGATGCTGGATGCGCGGCTGCGAGATGGGGGTCCCGGCAGTGTGGGGGCCACGACTCCTGGGCCCTCAACCCACGCCTGCACCGAGACCAGGTGCGCTTCCCTCCTCCACGATAGAGCACGTGAATAGGCTCCAGTCAATTACGCAACCAGATGGACACTTGCAGCCAGGGTTGCGACAGCTGGGGAGCCTCCCGCCCTGGGGGCTCCCTTGCGCGTGCAGGCAGGTGCTGCTGCCTGCACACACACCTGCATCCACTGTTCCCTCCTGGCGCAGACCCCAACTGGATGGAGTGCCATGCGGAGCACGTGGAGGTCATCAAGCAGGCAGACCTGGCGGAGCAGGTTGGCACGGAAACACGGGCAGCCTATGGCAGCGGGCTATGGGCGCGTCCCCCCATGCCGGGCCCGCCCCGGGCCCACGCATGGGCTAGTGGGTGTTGCGGGGTAAAATGATCCGCAATTCTGCCAGGAGTGGAAAAAGAGTCCGCGAAGTCAAGCCCAGACGCGGCGAAAAGAAGAGGAGGGGACCGGAAGGGGGTCCCCATGCATCACTCTGTAGCCGACTGCGGTCGGCTGCTGTCGTAACTCACCTCCCCACCCCACCCTGCCGCCCGTTCCCCTCTCCAACTTCAATAGGGTTTCGACCTGCTGTTCTATGGGGACTCCATCACTGAGTCGTGGCAAGGCACCGACCTGTGCCACCCCATCCCCCGCACCCAAGGTATGCGCGGCTGCCATGCCGGTGTCACCACGTGGCTGCGCCAATACAAACCCCTGCAGGCCACAGGGCTCTGCTCGCCAGGGCGAGGCGAGGCAGCCTTCCCCGGCATTTGAAGGGAAGGCACAGGCCAGGCTGTCCCTTGATTGCCAAGCTGTTGTTGTGCATTGCTCTGCTGAGCACGGTGCTGCGCTGTGCTGTGCTGCGCTGCGCTGTGCCTCATGCCCCACGAGCGCACCTCTCATGCATGCTGCTGTGGGCGACGTTTCATGCATGCGTCCCCCTCCCCTCCCTCCAGGCGTGCATGACGTCTTCTTGAGGCACTACTCCAAGTTCAATGGTGGGCGGGGGTGTCGGTGTGTGTACTGAGAAGGACGGGCTGGGGCAATGGTGATGTGACGGTGGAGCATACAACAGCAGCAAAGGTGAACCATGTTCCTAAGTAACACAGTACATTGGAGTTGCATCGTACCTTGGTACAGCCGGTGGCTCCTTGCCCAGCAGCTGTGCTGCCTGCCCCCGGACCCTGCAGGCGGCGTGATGGCAGTAGGCGGCGACCAAACCGCGCACCTGCTGTGGCGGCTGCAGAACGGCGAGGCGCCGGCTGTCAACAAGGTGGGCAGGGGCGGTGATGGCATTGTTTGCGGTTGGCCAGAGGAAGTGGTGCTTGGCAGCAAGGCGCCATTGTGCAGCTGCTCCCAGCTCTTTGCTCGACTGTTATTACTTTGCCCCACTCCATTCCCGCCTGGCTTGTCCAAATATCATCCTGTGCAGCCCAATGTGGCAGAACTGCTCATCGTGGGACCAAGGGGGCCGGCACACGGCCTTCCTGTGCACACACCCCTGCATGAAGAGAGTCCCTGCCTTGCCCCTCCCCTCCCCTACCTGCCGCCTGTGCAGCCCAAGGTGGCGGTCCTGCTGATCGGCACAAACGACCTGGGGGCTGCCGCCGTGGAGGCGCCGGATGTGCACACAGCGGAGGCGGCGGTGATGAGGGCAGTGCCCGGCGTGACGCTGCGGTGAGCCAGGGCGACAGCTGAAGCTGAGTGCGGGCTAAAGCTGAGTGCGGGCTTGGACTGATGCTGAGGCTGCCCTGAATCTTGGGCTGGCGGAGGTGGGGCAACAGCTGCCAGCACAGTGAGTGTGGGCATGATTGAGCACTCAATGAGTATGTGCTTGAGGCTGAGGCTGTCCTTGAACCAGGGGCTGGCGGCGGTGCCGGGTTGATGCTGCGGGGAGGTTGGGGCTCTAAGGCGGAGATGGGCCGGCCGTGTGGGGCAAGGCGGCGGCAAAACAGGCCGGATGCCTTGGGCAAGCCATGCGGGCGTGAAGCAACTGGGCAGCAGCCTTTTCATAGGTGGCACCATGGCCCTCAATGTGGCCCCTCTTTTTATTGGTGCTCACACCGCACCACCGTTTGTTGCCTTCCGTGCCACCGCAGGGTGCTGCAGACGATCCATACAATGAAGGACTTGATGCCCGACACGCACGTCGTTCTGCTGGCGCTGCTGCCCCGAGGCGGCGGCTACCCCAGCCAGGGCTACCACTGGCCCTCGGTCTACACCGAGTCATTCGACATGGTCAACCTGCACTTCCGGTGAGCACCCAGTAAACTCATCCATTCTATATGTGGCACCCAACAACCTCCACCCGTGCAGGGCATGCATGGGCATGGCTCCGTTGTGTGCACAGGCGCCGCTGATGCCCAGCGTGTGCCCTTCAGCCTGCCAACCCTGCCCATGCCCCTCCTGCCTGCCCGCCGCTACAGGGACTACACCCGCTTGGATGGCCACCTGCATTTCCTGGACTGGTGAGTAGCTGAAGTTTCCAACTACAAGAGTATGTGAGGGGAGGCCTAGGCAGCCCCTGCTCGGCAGGCTTGCCTGCTTTGTGGACCGAGGCCCTGGGGCGGGGCAGTGCTCCCCGCCGCCCGCTTCTGTTTCTCCCAGCTGCCATGCTGGCCAGCCCACCCCGCAGCCTGAGCAGCACCCTGCCCCTCACACAGAGCATTCTCAAGGGACAGACCTTGCAGATGCGCTCCTGCCCTGGCCTCCACCCCCACTGAATTCCTGTTTGCCCCACGTGGCAGCACACATGTCCGCCTGGCATTCTTGCCTTGTTGCCTCCTCCCCTCCGCTTGCACCCACAGCGGCGAGCGCTTCTTTGCCCGCCATGCTGTCCCAACCCAAGCGAGAGTGAAGAGCAGCACAACTGCTCACCTCCTTCAAACAATCTCCTCTCCGCTGCACCCGCAGCGGCGAGCGCTTCCTTGCCCCCGACGGCCGCACCATCCGCGCCGACCTCATGCCCGACGCTTTGCACCCCAACGCTGCCGGCTACGAGCTGCTGGCAGAGTGCCTGGATCCAATGGTGAGCCCGGAAGGCGCACTTTAGACCATACCAATGGGGTATCCCATGTGGCCCCCTTCTGTCAGGCATGCCACATGCGGGCACCGTTGGGTGACATGACTGCTGCCCCCCTGTTTGCCCCCTCTTGGTTAATGCCAGGTCACCAAGCTGATGCAGAGGGCGGGCGACAGCTCAGCAGCGGCAGGCCTGCAGCAGCAGGCGCAGCCTGGTGTGCAACAGGCGTGAGCGAGCAACATGTCTTCGGCGTTGGCGGCTGCAGCCGCGGCGCAAGGTGCAGAGAGCCACCACACTGGGTGTGACCTTTGTTTAAATGCGACCAGCATTGGCAGTGCCCCACACGGACGTGCAGGCGCGCAGCTCCATGTGCGGTTTTCCCCTCGTGTTGATCCCAATTTTGCCCCTTCCTCATTGTCATTCCTCGTGACCCCATCAAGTGAATTTTCCACCCCCTCTTCCCCCTCCTGGATCTGCAACACACCTGTGTGTTTTATTACACACAACTGTAGCATCCCAGCCACCCTGAGCGGCCGCTTGCCCACGTTGCTGCTGCGTCCCACACTTGTGGAGATTACCGCAGCAGTCGGGTGAGCAGCGCATCCATGCACCGGCCTAGCGCTCGGTAGCCCTCGGCAGACGGGTGCAGCGCATCGGGCATGAGCGCTGCATCAATCCTGCGCTGCTTCCCCCCAGGAGTGAGGAAGGCGGAGCTGCAGTCGAGGAAGTGCAGGCGGCCGGTGCTGTCGCGGCCGGCCAGTTTCCTGCAAGGGCAGGCGGGCCGGGGAAGTTCCGGGATGGTCAAGCAGAGCAAGGCAGGCAGGGGTATTCGACATGGCCACCCAGGGAGGGTGCGCAGGCGGGGGCGGTTGGACAGTTGCGGCCAGAGATGCGGTAGGAGGGGAGGCCAAAGGGCGCAGCAGCCGGGATGGGGAGCAAGGGGACGTGTGCACAAGGAGGGGAGGCCAGGGGGCACCTGCCCTGCTGGCACTCCCACCTGAGCCGGGCATTGACGCTCTCCAAGGCGGCGGTGTAGGTGGATGGCCATCGGTGGTCGTTGTCTGCCACCAGCCGCCCTTCGCCGCTGCCGCTGCCACGTGGCAGCAGGCCCAGCAGCACGACGTGCGTGCCCGGCATGCCCTGCTGCACCACCTCCGCCGCCTGCTGCACCCTGCGGGGTGGGGGCACCGCGGGGGGGGGGGGGGGGTTGGGGGAACAGAACGACTCTGCATGAGTGTGTGTGTGTGTGTGTTTGTGTGTGGCGATGCTGGTGGGCAGGGGCAGGGGCGCAGGGAGGCGCGATGCAAGTTACATGCACAACCCTGCATCTTGAACAGTAATATAACGCCCCCGTGGTCCCCACCTGGATGCCACACCAGGCATCGCAGCCGCGAGCGCCCTGGCAGCCACGGCGCCCCTCTTGCCCTCGCCGGCCGCCCCCAGGTCGTTTGTGCCGATGAGCAGGAACGCCACCTTGGGCTGCACAGGCAGGAAGGAGAGGGGAGGGGCATGTCACGAGGAAATCCTGCCGAAGTGTGCATAGGTAGGGCATGTGCAGGGCCCCAGACCCTTGGCCCCGCACGTGATGACTAGACTGGACTGAGCGGGAAGCAGAGGCCATCCCTCACCACCAGCAGGCAGGCACATGTGCCTGCATACTACCACTTTACTTGAGTGCACACGGGCCCGCAGCCCACCTTGTGGTGGGCGGGCATGTGCCCGTTCTGCAGCCTCCAAATCAGGTTAGCCACCTGGTCCCCCGCAATGCCCAGCACCAGCGGTCGCCGCCGGCCGAACTCCCGCAGCACCGGTGGCACGTCGGCGCACGCCGTCCTAGTGGTGGCGTTGCAGGGCAAGCAGTGATCTGTCCCCCGCCAGGCCTCCATGATTGAATCACCGTAGAACAGCAGCTGGGGTGCCTGCAAGCAGGCCAGACCGGCGGGCAAAGGCATTTGATGAGAGGGTGGACGGGTGGGCGGCAGCGGTGCCTGGCAGCCCCGGCAACAGCCGTTCCACCCACCTGCCTCCGCCGGTCCGCGGCCCTCAGCTCAGCCGTCAGCTTGGCATTGCACCGCTTCCAAGTAGCGTTCCCATTGCGGGAAGCCGGTGTGGTGCGCTGTGCAAGGCCCAAGGCACAGCAGAAGGCAACAGACAGCAGCAGCCTGGCGAGGGGCGATGCCCGTCGCTGCATCATGCTAGAAATGTCATGCGACCTATGATTGCGCCCGAGCCTCGTCAGAGTGCTGGACAGCGCAGCGGGCATAGCATAGCGCGCGCTAGCGGGACCCCAGTTTCCTCTGCGGGAGCCCGCTTCTTGAGCACCCGGTGGGTTAGCGCACTTCACATCTTACCTGCTAATCAAATCTCTGCCTTCAGGTTTGGTCACGCCAAAGCACACCCCTTGCGTCACGCCAAAGCACACCCCGAGACGTCCCGTTGCAATTCTTGGCGACAGCCATTGTACAAGTTGATGGTCATGCCGATGGTCATGCAAATGAAGGGTCAGGTAGGCTGGCTGCCAGGCCACCGCCGCTGGCGTCGCTGCCGCCTTGCCTGCCGCCATCCTGCCTGCCGCCATCCTACCAATAGCTCAAATCATCTAGCCTAAACTTGATTGCCAGTTTTGCTAGGCGCATTGCCACAGCCGGCCGCTCTGTCCCATGCTGATTGCTGCTGTGCCCAGCTCCGCTCCAGCAGGCTGCAGCGCCCTCCACCCTTCCTAGCATGCGCCTCCCCTGCAGGAGCTCGCGCTACGCCTGGCGCTCATGGCCGGCGCCGCTGTCGCGGTCAACCTGCCGTGCGGCATGTGGCGGGCGCACCTGCGCCGCCTGTCGCCCTCGTGGTTCCTCGCCATTCACGCCTCCATCCCCGCCGCCATCACCGTGCGCCACGCGTTGAAGCTGCCCAAGGGGGGCGCCATCATAGCGCTGTCCATCGGTTCGGCGGTGCTGGGGCAGCAGGTGGGCAGGCGGGGTGGAGTGTTGGGCGGAAGGACGGAGGGTGCTCAATGTGCAGCAGGCACAGCTGGGATCCTTGTATCAGTGTCGGGCTGGCTGGCCGGCTGCCTGGTGGGCGGTCTGGGGAAGGCAGCACTTGTGTGGGGGCACGGCACCACGCCATTCCTCCCACTTTGCATGAAGCTGAAATAGGACGTTTGGCTGCTTTGATCACAAGCACCATGCTCCTTCTTACAGCAGGCAGTACCTTTTCAAGCACCACACACGACCGCCCCGCCCCGGCCCTCTTCCACTGCAGCTGGGAGTGAAGCTGGAGCGGAGGCGCATGGCGGCACGCAGGCGTGGCGGACACGACGGCAGCAGCACGGCGCCGGCGGGGGCCCTGGCAGCACGAGCAGGGAGTGAGTGACGCTGGCGCTCGTGGTTACTTACAGCTGCGAGCGCAACAATGGAGACATGACTGTGTTTTAAAGTAGTCGCAAGGATGGGGAAAAAGAGGCAGTTGGGGCGCACGCAGGGGGAGGCCAGGGGGCTGGAGGGAAGAGGGGTGAAGGTGGTGCCGAGGGGTTGTCATGAGAGAGTTATGAAAGGGGGCATGGGGACTGCATTAAACAGCTTCGGCTTGTGAGGACTGGGTGAGCGGATGGGGGGCCGCCTGAGAGGAGGCGTGGGATGCAGGCAGGGGTCGCAGGGACCGGAAAACCAGGAGAGTGCGAGAGAGGGGCGGCAAGACTGTCGGGAAAAACAGGTGGCGCGGGGCACTGCGGCGTGGGGTAGGCAAGTACAGTCGGTAGGGCTGAGTGGAAAAGTAGTGCTGATTGCTAGGTACAGGGTGCCGCAATCAAATGGGTAGATGGGGTTGGTGGCATTCGTTTGGGGGACTGGAATCGTGGGGTTGGTTTGTTGAGGGGAGGGCCCCGTGGCTACAAGGGCCGGGTGGCAGGGCAGGCACGGCACGAGCTGGCGCAGCAGGAGGCCGAGCCTGCAGGCACCTGCCAGCGGCAGTGCAGGCCTAACGGCGGCATGCTGTGTGCCAAGACGCACACACAACACACGCAGGCAGGGCGTGGGGCTGCCCAGCTGGACTAGATGCTGTGCAGGTGCGGCGCCGACTGGATGCTGCGCAGCCCAATGTGATGCTGCTCCTCACGAGCCGGCATGCGGTCCTCGTAAGAATACCTGGTAACCGTCTGCTGCTGCTGCTGCTGCGGCGGCGGCGGCTGGTGCTCAAGCTCGTACTGCTCCTGCACACTCTGCTGCTGCTGCTGCTGTGGATGGTGCTGCTCATGCTGTGCATGCTGCTGGTGCACGCTCTGCTCCTCAGCAGACGGGCGCCCGCTGCTGCCCTGCTGCTGCGCCTGCTGCTCACCGGGCGGCGGCAGAGGGCCGCCGTGCCCCACCCGCTCCAGCCACTGCTCCGTTGCAAAGCTTGCCCGCACGCGCCCCTCCAGCTGCTGCTGCTGGTGCACCTGCCTCAGCTCGGCCAGCGCCAGCTGCTCCTCCGTCAGCGGCTGCTGCTGCTGCTGCTGCTGCTGCTCGCACTCCCCCTGCTCGGACTGCAGCTGCCACGCGGCCGCCGTGCCCCCGCCGCGGCCTCCGCCTCCTCCCGCCACCGGCGACGCCAGCGCGCTCCCGCTGCCGCCAAAGCTGTCGCTGCTGGTCCTCTCTGCCAAGGCGCGCTCTGCTGCCGCTGCCGCCGCCGCCGCCGCCGACAGCGCGTGCTGCTGCCGCGCTTTGACCGCCGCCTTGTGGGCGGCCGCCACGCCGGAGCAGGCCTTGACGGCGGCTGCCGCCGCCATTTGGGAGTCGGGCAGGGCCTGCAGGCGGAGTGCCATCAGCTCCTGCCTGCAAGCGGTCAGGCTGTACAGCACCCGCTCCAGCTGGGCGACCACACGGTCTGGTGTGTACCGCAGCGCGGTCTGGCGGGCCGCCGCCGACAGGCGCGCCGCCAGCGTGGCGTCCTCCAGCACGCTCAGCACGTGCTGCGCCAGCTCAGCCACGTCGCCAGCTGGCGCCATCAGGCAGTCCATCTGGCGCGTGGCAAAGGAGCTCACACCGGCATTCTCACTGGACACCACCGGCAGCCCAGAAGCCATTGCCTCCAGCACCTGAAGACATGAAGACAAAGATATGCCAAAGGGGGAGGGGAGGTGTGTGAGACTAGCAGCTTTTCAAGTGGTGCACCAGTCTACATGCAGTTGCAGGTGACCAAACTGACGGCTAGGTGCAAGCGGGCGGTTGCCGGCCGACGGCGACTGTGGCATGGCAAGCCCTTGCTCACCGGCATGCCCCAGGCCTCGTAGCGTGAGGTGAAGAGGAAGCAGTCGTGGCCGCGGTAGTAGGAGGGCAGAGCATCCTGCGCAGGAGCGGCAGGCAGAGGCAGGCAAGGGGGGCAAGGGGGACTGGCTCAGGAAGGGGGAGGGCAGGCAGGCGGGCAGGCAGGGAAGAGCGCGCAGGGGGTGGTGATGGCCCGAGGCAGAGAGAGAGAGAGAGCACAATGTGAAAATCGCAGCCAGCGGGCCGACACACGGCAGGCACAGCGTGCCCCAACTCCCCCTTCCCGACGTGCACGCACAACACACCTGGCTGGCTGCTGTGCATGACATGGCTGCAGAGCGCACAGCCCTCCTCCAATGCAACCTAACCTGTGGCAATGCGCAGTGCCCCCCCACATATGGCCACCGCATGTGCCTCCCCTCCCCATCGCACTGCTGTGCTGTGCTGTGCTGTGCTGTGCTGTGCTGCGCTGTGCTGTGCTGTGCACACACACACCTGCGGCGGGTTGACATGCAGGCGGACGGTGAGCCCGCCGCTCTGTATGAGGTGCACCAGCTGCTCAGGCGGTTCCTGCTGGCACACCCAGTGCACCTGCGGGGAGGCAAGGGTAAGGGTGGGGGTAGCACAGGCTGTTCTTGTTTGTTTCAGGACATGATCGAGGGTTTTGTTGCATGCTTTGGTTCTTTGATGAGGGAGTCCTTCTTGGTAAACAGAAGAAGTCAGCATCCACTCTTAGTCAACTTTGCCTCAGCACCGCGACTTCGTGGCGGCAAGCATGGGCACACAGCAAGGGAATGCAGGGCATAGCAGGCATGCGAGCGACTGCCCAATAAGCGTTGCAGCAAGCGCGCGAGTAGGTGGCAGCGAGTGCGTGGCAGGCAGGCAGGCAGGCGGGTGGGAGCCTCCTCCAGGCCTACCTCCCTAACAAACAAAACAAATAAAAACACACACAAAAATCCTCCTCCGTGCAGACCTGGATGGGCCTGCTGCGGTTGACCAGCGCCAGGGTGGCAAGGGCGCAGTCAAAGCCCTTCAGGCTGAGCCCCGGGTTGCCCACCAGCAGCACCGAGGGCAGCTGCTGGCCGTCGGGGCGCGCCGCCTGCACGGGCACAGGCACCGGCGCAGGGCACGCATCGTCAGTTGGGGGGCGGCCGGAGCGCGTGCAGCTTGCACAGCCAAAGCTGGGGCTGGGTCTCAGCTGGACCTCTCCCCGCACACGCTCAGACCCCTTTGGCGGCACGACAGGCCTACTGACTCGTCCCCTGCCAGCACCCACGCCATGCCCCAGCCCTGCATGTGTGCTGTCCGCCTCCTGTGCCCCGCCGGCACCACTCCCGCCCGCCGACCGCCCGCACACGCGCGCACCTGGCCGCCGCGCGCGCCTCCCAGCACGCGGCTGGGCGCCCCCAGCACCGCGGCCTCCTGGGGCCCCGGCCTGAAGTGCTGGCAGTTCACGCCGTTGTGGACCAGCAGGCAGGAGCGCCCAAACTCTCGGCAGATGATGCTTTGCACCGCCTCTGCAGCGGGGGGCAGCAGGGAGCAGCGCCCGGCAGGGGCATCGGGGCGGCTGTGAGCGCGCTGGCGGGCGGGCGGGCACAGTGCGGCGCATGCCAATGTTGATGGCCCTTCTGCGCAGCTGGGTCCCGGCGCAACTCCAGTTGGTGTGCACCAAGCATGGCACGCACGCAGGCAGGTGGATCATGGCGAGAGCAAGACGTCCCGTGGCCTGTCAAACACCCAGCCCCCCCGCCCCCTCCCCCGCACACACTCGAAACACGCACGCGCCTCACGCCTCACGCCCCACCTGACACGGCTGCCAGCGCCACGGGCAGGTGCATGGCCATGTGGAACAGGTTGTCCTGGGCGGCGTAGTTGCCCGCCTCCCGGAAGCGCACCGGGTCGCCAAACAGCCACTCGTGGCCCTGCATAGATGGGGAGGGGCAAATGAGCGTGCACGTGTGGGCGGCTGTCAGCAGCAATGCGAAGGCAATGATGGGGAGATGGATCCATGGCAGCGCTGGGGCAGGGAGCAGACGAGACGGCGCTTTTACGACTTTGCTGCCTCGGCAAACAGGTGGTGACGTGGGCGCGTGCATGTGTGTGTGTGAGAGAGAGGCAAGAGCAGCAAGCGAGCTGAGCATGCAGCCCCGCTGCGCCGGCTGGGCATACCAGCAAGCGAGCAGGCCGACGCCCTGGCGGCCGCCCTACACCACCCCACAGCACCCCTGCGCCTGGAGCCACACCCTCGCCCTGGTGCCGACCTGTTCGTAGTACAGCACGGGTGCGGAGGTGCTGGTGAGCCACTCGGGGACCTGGTGGAAGATGCCGGTGACGATGGCGTCGCAGCTGTCGACGTCGTAGGCGTCGCGGAAGCGCTGGTCCAGGCGGCACACCACGTCCACGTCCACCTGCGGGGCGGGGGAGTTCAGCAAAGGGAGACTTAATAATGAGAATTGAGCGTCCAATCATCAGGGGTGGTAGGGTGGCTGGGGGACGGGGGAAGCAGACGATTCCATTGATCGAGCGTCCATCTGGGGTGGCAGGGTGGCTGGGTGGATGGGGGTGTGCTGCCACATGCAGCTAGTGCGTGCCAGTGCCACATGTGGGCGCCCGCATAGGTCCCGACAGTTTGCACACCCGCCCTGCCAGCGGCTTGCCTGCACATCGCTCCAGGCTGGCACCGCGGTGTCCGCCAGCTCAGACCTGGTCATCGCCACCACGTAGTGCCCACGCTGCCGCAGCAGGCGGATCTGCAGGCGGGCAGGCGGGCAGGCGAGGTGGGTGGGTGGGTGAGTGGTCCTGGCGGGGCTCCACACTGCCCGTGATGCTTCCGGCCATGCACCACCCGCCAGCCCTCCCCGGCGGCCCTAGAGGAGGCAAAGGAACATCTCCCCCTTGCTCCCTCTCCCACACGCCTGCCAAGCAAAGTGGAGGATCCTCAGCAGCCGCCCGCTCTCCCCCATGCAGGCCCTCCCTCCCCCCCCGCCTCCCCAGTGCTCGCCTGCTCCAGCATCATCTTCAGGCCTCCCGTCACGTTTGCGTGGGGTATGCATACGCCAACCTTGAGCTTGCGGATGGGCGCCAGGTGCGCCTGCCCCGGCTGCGGCGCCATGCTGCGGTGCGCCTGCTGCACCCAGCTGTCGCCCCAGTCGCACAGCCGGCAGCCCGCGGCCCAGTTGTAGGGGCAGCCTGCGGGGCGGGAGGGCGGTACACATTGATGCACAGCGGCGGCACGGTGGGCAGACAACGGCGGGGGTCAGGTGTGCGCATGCAGTGCCCGCCAGGCAGGGGCGATCGGCACAGCACATCTGCTGCTCAACACCGCTCCTGAGAGCCACAGCGCGGCAGCTGCAGCCAGCCCCCCCACTGCCGCTGCAGCCACCCACTGCCGCTGCCTGCAATCGCAGCGGCATTGCTCACCGCAGCCTGAAAGAGGGGAGTGAGGGTGGAGGAAGGCGGCGGCGGGGCAGGTCAGGCAGCAATAATCACATGGCGGGGCACAGTGCTAGAAGCCAGTGCAACCGGGCAGGTGCCGCTTGGTGCACGGCCCCCAACCTGATGCGTGAACTTTCGAGTTGAGCACACTCCGCATTGCTGTGAGCCCACCTGGCAGCAATGCGGCCCCCAGGCAGCTGTGCAGGGTGTTGCAAGGCCAAGCAGATGGTTGCAGCCCCCAGGCGCACCTGTATAGTGCAGGGTCGGCCCAAAGGGCAGCACCGGCGGCGGCGACTTCAGCCCAGCAGCTGCCGAGGCCCTGCCGCCGCCGCCGCCGGTGCGGCCCGTCTGCAGGTCGGCCCCACTCAGAGGCGCCATTGGCCTCAGAGGGCTGCCATTGCCATCGCAGCCGGTGCCCTGGAGACCGCGCAGCGACCGCCGCTCAGCATGCCGGGTGTTGGTGGTTTCGCTGAAGCCGCTCTGGACCCCCGCCGCCGCCGGTCCCCCTTCGCGCAAGGAGAAGCGTGGTACAGCGCGGGCAGGAGCGCACTGGAGGAAGCTGCGCTTTCCGCGCATTCAGGTGGCCCCACGCAAGCAGATATTTTTTGACAGCAGCTGACGGGGCGGCGCCAGCGGGGCAGCCAGGAGGCCGCCGCCACCACTGCAGGTTGCCAGGAAGGGCATTCGCTCTGCCAACAAGTTTGATGTACTTCAAATGACTGTAATTGGGTAAAGCCTAATGAACTTAGACATCAGTGAGGCACAAAGACTACGGTGGTTTTGAGCTGAACCTGGGCGGCGGTATCCAGCGCAATGGCGGACTGTGGTGCCATTATCTGCATCTAGGCTCCCACCCTTCACCTCTCCCTATCTTTTCGTTCATCCACGCAAGACTTAAAGTGGAGGACACTTTTTTTTTAGGCACCCCCACCTGGCAGCACCGCCCTACATGCTGCTGGGCAGGCTGCTGCTGGGGAGGCCCCCCTCTGCACCCCACGGCACCACGCAGCGCTGCCGCCCCAACACACGTGCCCCACGCTGGTCCTGCAAGTGAATGTAGCACTGAGCACTCCCAAGTGGCACCAAGATCTGTACCGAATTCGACAGAGAACAACGTTTTTGGCCACCTGCCTTCCTAGCCCACAATCACCACCCATGCAGGCACGACATCGGCAGCACAGGGCCAGCCCTAATAAACACTGCATCAGCTGTGCCATGCCCGTGATCACAACGCTGCATCAAACCGACCATACGAAGTAGCTCCCCCAGCCATTGCGCTGCTCAGTATTGCATTCCAGAGTGCCATGCCCGCCTCCTCAGCGTCTATACATATTAACCACCTTGCCAGTACGTCAGCAGGCAGGCCCAGTGCACGATCGAAAGCATGCGAGTAGCAATGAAGCAAGGCGCAATGGTGTGCAGGCTAGAAGCGTGAGGGGCAACTGCACAGCTTCTCGTGCATGCAGAAGTTGAGCGGGCATTCGTGTAGGAGGCTTTATGAAGCGCTGTGCAGAGCAAGCTCTGTGGCACTCTGTGCCGGAGGAATGTGCCGACGTTGGGCGGACAGTCTGTGCAGAAGGGATGTGGTAGTGCAGAGCGCCAGGGGACAGGCCGGGGTGCCAGGGCATCAGGCAACCCTGCCTGCCCCAGGTGGCGCGGGTGCCGGCGCCGGCATGAGCTGCTGCCCTCAGCTCACTCCTCCGTGTCCATCGGGCACAGCGAGGCAGAGGCAGGCGGGGTGGGGCGGCCACACTCCTCCATGGGGGTGCAGCCCCCATCACCTTCCATGCCCTCTGCACCAGCATGAGGTGGCAGCCCTGTCACCACTGTGCCTCCCATGCCGGGCAGCTGTGCCCCGCCTGCTGGCGTCACCTGCTCTGCTGGGGCATCGTATTGAGTGCTGTGGTAGGCATCTGCCGCACCCAGCAGTGCTTGCATGCCATCGTGCACTTCCACCCAGGGCACCCCGGCAGCTCTGTAAGCCTCCGGAGTGTCCGGAACAAACAGAGCGCGCGGAGCGAGGGCAGCTGGGGACGCACCAGGCGCTGCTGTGTCGCCGGCTCCAGGTGGGGGCGCGGCGTGTGCGGCGTGCAGGTCAGGGCTGGCAGCGGCCAGCTGCTGCTGCGCTAGCTGCTGTGGTGCAGGCTGCTGCTGCACCCACTGCGGCGGAGGCTGTGGCAGCGACTGCGGAAGAGGGGGCGCCTCGACTGTAAAGGAAGGTGCGGGGCCACGCGCTGTATGCACCACCTCCCCGCAGTGCCGCTTGATTGCCGGCTGCTGCTCGCCGTCCAGGGCTGCCCCACTGAGTGGCTGGTAGGTCATACGGCCTGGGGCTGGGTTGCTCAGCTGCCGCAGGCTGCGGGACTCTAGTGCACTCATCTGCTGGAGGGCAGCTGCCCTCTCGGCAGGTGCAGCGCCGACAACCGCACGCAAGCGCGCCTGCTCACCCTCCGCAGCGGCAGGGGTGCCCGGAGAGGCAATGCCAGCTGGCGGCGGGCCCGCTGCCTGTGCTGACACCTGTGCATCCCGCGGGGGGGCTGCGCTGGCCTGGCAGCCGTCCGCAGCGTGCACAGCAGGCGCTGCCCTGCGGCCTCCGCCGCCACCGCCGTTACCGCCGCTGCTGCCAGTGTCTGAGCGCAGCACGGCATCCCCGCTGGCTCTGGGTGGGAGTGGGAGGCCAATCCTGCCGGCTGCTCCGCCTTGTACCCCTGGTACCAGAGGAACAGGCTCATGCCCACCGTTCTCCTCTAGCTTGCCCAGCTGGGTGTCGTAGTGCAGCTCCCTTCGCGCGCTCTCATTGCTGCTGCTGCTGCTGCTGCTGCTGCTGCTGCGGTGAGGGCTCAGCCCTGCTGGCATTGAAGGTTCTGGCTGTGCCGTGCCGGCTGGTTTAGCAGTGAGGCTGCCTAGGTCAGCGCCAGCTGCTGCGAAGGCTGAAGCCGCGTTGGCGTCCGGCGCTGCCGCTGCCGGCGCTGCTGCCTGCTGCTTCTTGCGGGCCAGCTGTTGCTTCAGCAGTGCCAGCCTGCGCTGACTGTCCGTCATCGCATCGCCTTGCACTGTGCCACCTGTGCCGGCTGCACGGCTGCCTGCCCCCGCCGCCCCCTCCCCAGGGGCCAACAAGGCGCTGGCGGCTGCTGACCCTTCTGATGCAGCTGGCGGTGCTGCTGGCGGCATGGCTGCCCCCGGCCTTTCCCCTGCTGCACCAGCTCCCTCGGCTGACGCTGCTGCACCGGCAGGCGGCGGCGGGGGCGTGAAACCGTCCAGCGCGTCAAGGTCTGCTCCTGCACTGCCCCTTCCCTTGCCTAGCCTGTCCAGCGCAGACCTCCGCTCGCCACCCTTGGCTGCCCCAGTGCCGTTGTTGGCTGCCCCGCCTGGCGTCTCCTGGGCTGCCTGCTGCCAGCGCTGGCGGTGACTGTCCTCAGACAAGAGCAGCTGCAGAAGCTGGGGCAGGCCCAGCAGGGCTGTGCTGGCGGCTGGGACGGAAGCGGACAGCAGCTCGGCGCGGCTCCGAGCTAGCGCTTGGCCCAGCTCCTGTGGGAGGGCAAGAGAGTGGGAGGAGTGGGGCAGGGTCACAGACAGACTTGGGAGCAGGAGGTTTTGTTGTTGGTTGTTTGCTCCACAGCCAGACAAGGTGTTCAAGGGCCCTGCCTCGCACTCGAGCTGCGCACGTGGGTTGGCACCGTGGCGCCATCGCCGGCCTTACCAGGCAGAAGGGGGAGGCACGCCTGACGCATTCGGCTTGGGAGCCTGCTGCCAGCTCAGACACGTGCTCGGCCAGCTCGGCTGCCGAGCACACCTCGGCTGCATGCTCCAGCAGCAGGCCCCGCAGCTCGGGCAGGGAGACGGACAGGCACCACAGCAGGATGTCGCACGCTTTGCGTGCTGTGGTAGTGCTGGCGCCAGGCTGGCGCACCGTCAGCTGCCACAGCAGCTGCATGGCGGTGGCGCGGCCGGGGGCGCTGCCGTCAGTATCGGCACCGAGGGGTGTGCACAGCAGGGCGGTAACAAAGCTGTGCGGCGCGCTCTTGGCCCCTGACCCGCCCTCCAGCTGCAACCCGCTGGAGGCCGCCACTTGCAGGCAGCGCAGGGCTGCCTTGGAGGTGCTCAGCAGCTGCAGCAGCCGCACTTGTGCCTGGCCCCTGCCGCCGGCGAGCACGGCTGCCAGGCTGGCATGCAGCTGGCGGCCCAGCGTGGCTCTGGAGGGGACAGGGAGCGGGCAGGGGCGGGCGACAAGAGGCATCAAGTTGGCAGGCAAGACCTAGCAGGTGCCCCTATGAGCGCCACTTCTCTGCCACTGTGGTGAGGCTCTCAGCCTCACTGTGCAGCAGCACAAGCCCGCCAGCTGACCCGTTCACCATGAGGGCCACGCCCTTGCGTCCCACTGCTTTCAAAGCACCCGGAAGCACAGTCCAGCATTGATGGAAATCAATCAATCAATCAATTACATGTCATTTGATGGAAAGCTCACCCGTTCAGCACCACGCAACTCAGCGTCGGCAGCGGCATCTGCAGCGTCTTGGGCGGCAGCCGCCCAGCCAGCAGGTCGAGCTGGAGCAGGGCCACCAGCAGGGCGCTGCACTGGGCATGGCGGTGCTGCAGCAGCTGCGGCATGAGGCGGGAGGACAGGAGGCGGGCCGTGTCCAGTGCTGCCGTGATCTCACTGGTAGGCAGGTGGGCCCTGCAGGGGAGAGCGGGTTGCATGGGGGTAGGGTGCGCGGAAAAACGTGGTCTGCCCCCACAGACACTGCTGCAGAAAGTACTGGGAGCACAGCACTTGCGGCCTGAAGGACCCGCCACCACAGCAGGAGTGCAACTGCAGACGTTGGGTGGGGTAGGCGTGCCAATGGGCACTGCAGCCAACCCGTGCTGTGTCCCCGCCCCCCCGCTGCCCGCCTGAGGAGGCTGAGAGCACAGCAGCACAAGCCAGGAGGGCCGCCAGTTTCACCTGCTCAAGCCCTCACCTGACATAGCTCTCAGCCCGCGCCTGCACCTCCTCCGGCGCCAGCTGCTTCCTCCCCGGGTTGCCCTGCTGCGTGCGCTCCAGGCCCTGCCTCATCTCCATCTCCAACCCCGCCACCACAGCAACAACGGACGTGAAGCAGGCCGCCAGCAGCTGGGCTCGCCGCTCCCCCATGCCATGCGCCTTCCCGTCCAGGACGGCCCCTGCTGGCCCCGCCAGCCGGCCAGCCAGGGCAGTCAGCAGGCGGAGGTAGCTGTGGGCCGCGTCTCCTTCAGGTGCCGCTTCCTCGTGGCTTCCACAGCCTGCCAGCAAGTCCAGCAGGGCTGCCACCCGGTTGTCGGCGGTGTGCGGAACGAGCAGCAGGAGGTAGGCGTCTGAGTAGCGGGCCACGTGCTGCACCACCTTGCTCTGTGGGGAGGTCCCCGTGGGGGCAGGCGAGGGGGTGGCGAGAGATGGGGAGGAGTAAGAGGAGGCAGGCGGGCAGGCTAAGGGGCAGGAGTGCAGGGCAGGTGGGCTGCCGGGTGGACAGCGGAGCCAGCCGGTGCAGCAGCAAGTGGCAGAATGCAACCACATTACTGGCTTGCTCGCTTGCTTGCCTGGGCGCTGGATCCAGAGGCAGCGGTCTGCAGCGCCAGGCAGGCAACGAGGTTTGCCCACCTGCAGTCCCTGGCACATTGAGGGATGCTGCCTGCATGGCATCGAGAATGCAGGATGCAATGTGTGAGCGGTGAGCAATGTAAGAGCATCATATTGTGATGCATGTCGTGGCGATGTGAGAAGGCTAGCAGGTGACAGGGCCAGAACCACCCCACGCACCAACTCGCCTCTGTTCCAGCCGTCCGCCCGCCGCAGTGCGGCAAACAGGGTGTGGCGCACGCCCTCGTTCTCTGCCAAGTAGTCTCGGTGCTCCTCGGCCTGCGGAAAACATTGGAAGAGAGAGTCCTGATGTGCGGCAACAGGTAGCAGACGCCTGGAGAGAGCCGAGAGTGAGTAGAGCAAAGCAAAAGCAAGAGCACCTGGGAGCAGCTGAGGAGCCGGTGCAGCAGGGCGCCGAGGGGGATCATGCCGTCCTGGCCAAATGCTGCTGCGGGTGCGCATTGAGGACCGGGCAGCCTGCACGCCCAGTGTGGGGCATGCCAATGCCGACCCTAACACTTCGACAGCCTACTCATCTCTGAGGAAAGTCGGGCATGCACAGTCAGCCAGCACGGTCAACACGTGGTCCTGGCTGCATGGGAAGCCGCCTCCAGTGCCGCATCCTCTCTTATTCGACCTACTGGCCCTCTGCAAGCGCCATCCAAGGCTGTCTGAAGGCCCTCTGTGCACGCCTGTGGCCCCGACTAGCCTCCCCTGCTTCATGATGGCAAGCGACTGGGAACTCATAAAGGTGAGAGCCCCGGATTGCGCAGGGATCGATCCAGCGCTGCAGTTAGATCAATGCACGTCGGAGGCAGAGATTGTCCGAGGCAGGGCAGCAGGTGGGAGCGCGCGAGAGGGCCTGCCTGGCGGCAGCGTGCCCGCTCGCCTCCCCGGGGGCCGCCACCCGCCGCTTGAACACCAAGCACGCATGTAATCATTTTATGGTAACCCCTCTGCTTCCCTCTTCAACCTTGACACCGCATAGGAACTGGAGGGAATGAACGAGGAGGAGCTCCAGGCGGCCATCGAGAGGGAGGAGGCGCTGCAGGCGGCTGGCACCAGGGGTATGCGTGCCCGCTGCCCAGCGGAGGCTGCTGCCAGCAAGAAACCCTAGTGTCTCGCTGTCCTCCCGCCCTTGAGCAAAGCTCAACCACTCAACGCGGCGCCAACTCGCTCACCTCTGCCCCCCTCTTCCCCATCTGCCCCCAACCTCCTTGCAGGCGCCACCACCACCCAGCCCGCTCCGACGGCGGCAGCCGCCGCTGCTGCCAGTGCAGGCGGCAGCCAGCAGCTGAGCCTGAGGGCTGTGCCCGCCACGCCTCCCTCTGAGACGCTGGCTCAGGAGCTGTCCCAGAAGCTGGCCCAGCTGGAGCGGGAGAACGAGGCGATGAAGGCGGGTGAGGCAGACAGAGTGGCAGAGAACAAGTGGTGGGAGGGTGGGCGGGGAGGTGGGCTGAGGGCATCGAGATTGGTGGGCAGTGCATGCCGCACACACGTCACAGGAAGACTCCAACACACTCTACGGTGGGCCCCTGATGCATGCACTGCTCCCCTCCGCCGTCTGGGTGTCTCAGGAGTTGCCTCCATCCCCCTTCCCTCCCAGCAGCCCTGGCCTCTGGCCAGAACCTGACCAAGCTTGACTCTCGCGCCCGCCCCAGCGTTGCCCCCTCCTCCGCCACCCCCAGCATCAGCCTGTCGGAGGCACTGCAGGCCTCCAAGAGCCGGCGCCAGGCCCTGGTGAGGTGTTGCAGCTGGAGGGCGTGAGAGGGCGCCCGGGAGGCAATGCAGGGCGGTGTGGCGGATCCTGCGACGATGGGATGTTTATACCCGCACTGGCCGGCCGGCCGCTCTGCCTTGTTGCCACCTCCCATGGGTCCTGTCTGTCTCATTCGCATTGCAAGCACACCAGCTCGCTCCCTGGCTCCCCCCTCCAAACACACACCCTCAACCCAACCCACCCTCCCAACACACCTACCCACCACACACGCACTCAGGCCTCTGGCGCCCAGGGCGCCGCCGAGCTGGAGCGCGCGCTTGCGGCCGGCAAGGCGCGCCTGGCGGTGCGCCAGCGAGGCGTGGACGTGGCAATCCTCATGGACTGCACCGGCTCCATGGTGCGCCTGCATTGCAGGCCTGTTTGAGTGGACACCCTGGGTGCATCCCCGTCGCTCACGCACCTTGCAACTCAGCAGTCGTGGCCATCTCCTGTCCGCGTGCCTCCCTGCCCAAGCCTGCCTGCCTGCCCGAGCATCCCTCCTTGCCTGCACCCCGCCCCACACCCCCTTCCCTGCCCTGCGTCGCTGCAACAGGGCTGGTGCATTGAGGCCGTCAAGTCCAAGGCTCTGGACATCATGCAGGCGGCTCCCTCCATGCACCCCGACGCCATCACACGCCTGGTGATGCCCGGGGCTGGGGCTGGGGCTGGGGCTGGGGCTGGTCGGCGCCTGGGTCGATGCTGGGAGGCCTGCAGCAAACTCCTGCCCTGCAATCCTGCCCACAGCTGACACCGACTGCAAGCTGAGCGTCCACGAGGGGAGGCCCAAACATCAAATTGATTGATTGATTGATCAAAGCCATGCCCACCAACCCACCAACTCATCAACCCGCCCCTCTTCGGCCGCTTGCTTGCGCAGGCGTTTGTGGGCTACCGAGACTTTGGTCGGGAGGCGGGGGGCGGCCAGTTTGTGGTGCACGATTTTGTGGACAAGTCGACTTTCAGGTGAGACGATGTAAGGGTATGAGAGTTTGCTGCTGAGGGGAGCAGGTTTACCACATAGGAGGGTAGAAGGATTTCGGTGGACTGACGCTGCTGTGAAGGGGGCGCTTGAATTCTTACAAGGACAAGTCTGCCTGCCTGACTGCTGCCTGTGACTTCTGCTAGTTGACAATCCACCCTGCCTGCCCCGCCTGCCCCGCATGCATGCAATGGTGCTGGCGGCCGCTGTCCCGCTGTCCCAGCAGACCACCCCTGCCCTCCCTGCAGCTCGCTGCACAGCGTGGTGCAGGGGGTCCGGGCGTCAGGCGGTGGTGATGCCGAAGATGTGACAGGTGCACTCAAGGTATGTTGGTGCCTGCTGGGCGTGACCTCAGTCTGGCAGGGCTGCCGCACCGCTGTCTGTCTGGATGGGTCCAGATTGCCCTGCTGTAAAATTTTAAGGAGTGTCGGCCCGCATGGGTTGCCCGTGTTATCCTTGCCAACCGGCAGTCAACGCATCTCCCGCCCCCACTGTGCCTCCCCGTCTCCCCTCCCGCCCCTGCCTGGGTTGCAGAAGGCGCTGGAGCTCAGCTGGGCCTGCTCCACCCGCCTCATCATCCACTTTGGCGATGCCCCCTGCCACGGCAACCGCTACCACGACGGCCGTCCCGTCAACGGCCCCGACGCCTACCCCTCTGGCAACCACGATGGTGCGCTGCTCTGCAGCACTGGGCCGGCCGTCCGGGCCCCTCCTCTATGGCCCATGGCCCTCTAAGGCGTTGAAAAGAGATTAAGCCTGCCGGGCCGGGCGACTGCACGGCTGGCCTAGTTGTCTTGATATGCATGCGCACCTGTGGCAGCCCCCTCATCCAGGGTGCCATAGCGGATCCAATGTGCCGCCCCTGGCTGCACCTCCCCTGCAGGCCTGGTGCCCGAGCAGCTGCTCAAGCGGCTGGTGGTGAACCGCATCGACTACCACTTTGCGCGCATCACACACGGACGCAGGTGCCACACCGACATCATGACCCGCATCTTCAAGGAGGTGAGGGCAGGCGTGTGACTGCAGCGGTGGAAGTCCATCTCTCCTACTGCTAGCGCAGCCTGCGCAGTGCAGGCCCCGCCTTGGGCTGCAGGAGTCGTGCCTGCGACCTGTACTGCGTGGGTGTACCGCCTCACGGGACTGCCGCCGCCTGACCCCTTTCATCTCCCCCTTCCAGGTTTACGACGAGTCCCCCGGGGCTGCCACATTTGAGATTCACGTGAGTGAGCTGGCGAGCTAGCTAGGAGGCACTCACAGCTGCAGCCTGCACAGCACCCCCACCCCCGACCTTACTCAATGCCTTCCAACTTGCCTTCCATCTGAGCAGGAGTACACGGACCAGACGGGCGGCTTCATGCCTCTGGTGCTAAAGAGCATCTCCTCCTCCATGCGCCGCTCGTTCAGGAGTTCATCGGGTGAGGTGGCAGCCTGCACAAACAGCCTGTCTGTGCACTGCTCCTTCGGGAGCTCTTCGGGTGAAGTTGCTTGTTAGGAAGCAAGGCTGGCTGATTGCAACTGATTGCCTGTGTGCATCCCGCTACCTTGCCCGGTCAGGGAAGGCGTGTGGGCTGTTCCATGGGCGTATGACGCATGCGGTTGTTCGGGTGGGCACTGTCCGGCAGGAGCACGGCTGCACACTTGCCACTCTTGTCTCATCTGTGTCAGGAGCTCCCCTTCCCCGACTCGTAGTGAAAGAAAACCCTCATCCCTGCCGTCGCCTCCACCCGCAGGCCGCTCCTCTGCCAGCTCCAGCAAGTCATCCCTCGCCGCCCCCGCCGTGGCGCTGCCCAGCATCTACGCCCCGCTGGTGTGAGGCATGCCCAGCATCTACTCCCCGCTGGTGTGAGCCATCTGTAGGGATGGGGGGCTCCCTTGCCCAAGGCCGGCGCATGGTGTGCGGCCTGCTGGCGCCGCCAGCCGTCATGCAGCCTCGCTCTTTGAAGCTGCATGTACATGCCGGGCCCAATGCTCTAATTGCGGGCGGGCCAAAAAGAAAGATGCAACGGGCAGCTTGCGGCTGCTTTGCCCTGCCGCTGTGCCCCCTGCACTTGTCTGTACGTGGACTCAAGCTCTTTCGCCTAGTTGTTCGCATGTTTGACATCCTTTTGTAACTACTGCAGCCTCATCGCTGCTGCTGGTTTCACGCACAAGAGCGCTGCTGCCTGTGCAAGCAGATTTACACACAAACATTAGCATGCTTCTGAGGTGGATGTTAACATTTCCCCCCCAATCGCCCCCGCAACCCTGCTTTCACCACTTAATGTAAAGCCACTGCCCTGCGCCGCACTCAGCGGCTCCCAGCCGCCAGCACAGCAGCATCCACGGCCTTTTTCAGGACCCCTGTGCAGCCGCACTGCGCGCACACGCTGTTGCAGGTGTGGGCGGTGAGGAAGGCGGCGATGGAGGCGGCCCCCACGTCGGTGGCACCGTAGCGCTTCTCCCGGGTCACCAGCGCAGGGTCGGTCAGTGTGTAGGTGTAGCGCGGCCCGCTGCCGGCCGGCTGCTGGATGCCCTGCGGATGAAGGGGGATGGGGGGAGGGAGAGGGCGTGCACTGAGGCACAGGAGGGCCGCTATCTGTCTACCAAGGAAGGTGGGCAGGCGGGAGAGCGTATGGGTAGGAGTGGTGGAAGCACGGGGGCCAGGAGGGCAGGGGGCAGGAGGGCAGGGCGATCGCGGGAAGGCAGGCGGGGCAGCCGGTAGCCGAGACGACGCAGGAGGGTGGGCAGCCTGCCAGCCTGCCAGCCTGCCAGCCTGCCTCCCCCATTGCACGTCACCCAGGAGGGAAAGCCCTCCCCCTCTCCTCCCCCTTCCCCACGTCCACCTGGCCCCGTCCCCCTACCTCACCTGCGCACCCAGCACTTCAGGGACGCAGCTCAGGCTGTGCAACAACCCTCCTGTACCCCCTTGGAACCCCTCCCTTCCCACCCACCCCGCCCAATTCGACAGCACACCACACCTCAGTCCCTCCCCACCTGCGCGTCAAGCACCATTGAGTCGCAGCCCAGGCGGGGGCGCAGGTAGTGCAGGGAGTAGTGGGTGAAGGCCGTCACCGAGCCGTCCTGCTCGCCCTCTGCAGCCGGGGGCAAGCCAGGGGGCAGCCGGGTGCGGCAGGGTGGGGGGCGCCGGCACATGGGGTAGGGCAGTGCCTTGCCCTGGGCAGGGTGGGATCTGGATTGCCGGCCGGGCAGCTGGGGCAGAGGGAGGACGATTGCAGGGTTGCACCAGGCCTGCTGCCCTCAGCCAGGCTTCAGAGTGACCGCAGTAGGCACAAGCAGGGGGACACACCCTGCCCCCCCCCTCGTTGCAGGGGGCCCAACACTCACCCTGGAAGATGTGCCCGTCGTTGCGAGTGAACTTCACCCACCGGGCGCCCCTCCCATCCAGCCAGGGCTCCTTCAGCCAGGCCACCTTGTGCCCCGAGGAGGAGCCACGGCCCTGAAGGATCACGATGCTGGCTGCACAAGCAGGGCGGGGCGGGATTCCAAGGCAGGGCTGGTGGCCAGGTGGGGTGGGGCTATAGCTGGGATGTGGCGGGGCAGGCAGGCGGGCAGGGCGGGCGGCGGGGCTGGCCTCGGCGTTTTCGGAGCTGCAGGGGCGCTTTTGCAGCCCAGCCGGCACAGCACAGCACAGCACGGCACAGCACAGCACGGCACAGCACGGCACAGCACAGCACAGCACAGCATAGCACAGCATGGCACAGCAACCTTCAAGTTCCCCCTGAGGCCTGCTTGCCTGGCAGGTATGTCACGGTGCCCCCCTGCTGGCCTGCCGCCTGGTTGAAGGCGTCTGCTGCTGCCTGGCTCAGGGCAGCCGCCTCGGCGTCGGCATGCAGCTCCCGCACCCGCTTGTCAAACCGGTGGCTCTCGCGCAGCGCCCGCTTCAGCACAAACCGCCCGCCGCTCTCATCTCTGACACAGGGGGAGTGGGGGAGGGAGGTTTGAGAGGACGGCAGGTCAGGTCACAGCAGGGAACAGGGAAGGTCGCAGGGAGCAGAATGACATAAGCCAGGCCGGAGTGAGGCACAACAGCCTAAGCACAAGCGAGCAGGGGAGAGAGCAAGCGGCCGACGGCGGGCGGGCGCTCACTTGGCATAGAAGGCCTGGCGCAGGCCGCCGTGCGCAAAGGGCAGGCGGTACACCTGCAGCCTGACGGTGCGCTCGGTGTGCGCCACCTCCAGCCGGGCCGGCCTGCCGCCGGGCCCGCTGCCTGTGGTTGCTGCCTTCACAGAGTACTGAACCTCAACGCCCTCCAGCCAATGCCCGCTCCAGCCACCGCCATTGCCAGCACCCGAGCTACCCTCAGTGTGGGCAGCACTGCTGCTGCTGCCACCGCTGCCGGCGGCGGCGGCCCAGTCGGGCGGCAGGCCGTAGCACAGCTGCGTCCCCTCGCGCGCCTCGTTTTCGGTCAGCTGCTTCAGCTGCGCCCGCAGAATTTCCGCCTTCTGGTTGGCCCGGTGCAGGTCCACCTCGGCATGCACCTCTTGCTTCAGCAGCTGCTGCTCCTCCAGCGCCTTTTCAACCCGCACTTTCAGCAGCTGCACCTTGAGCTGCGCCAGGCGGCCTGCTGCCGTCGGGGGAGTGGGGGCGCCCGACATGCCTGCAGTGTTGCCCGTGTTGGGTACTGGGTGTTAAGGTTTGGATGCGGTTGCAGCCGTGGGTGAGACGTTGTAACAGCGCTGGAGGTGTGCAGAAGGCGCAGGCGAGATACAGAGGTGCTCCAAGAGGTGGGGAGGTGAGGAGGCACGCCTCGGGAGGAAAGCATGCTGCCCATGAGCTCTGCTGCCAGGGCAAGATTTCAAGCCCTCTCACGCTCACTCCTACCCCGAGCCACCCGAGTAGTCCCTCCAAGGCTGTCCAAAACCCAAGCCTTGCCGTCCCTGGCATCACCAAGCCCCGCCTTGTCACCCTGCCTGCGACCCACCAAGAACAACAATAGGTCGCAGCATGCTGTCGTCGCTGCAGCAGGACATCCTATCCGGCCTAGAAGACTTGGCGGGCAGCCGCTCCGCCGATCCAGCTGGGCCCGAGGCGGCTCCCAGCCATTTTGGCACCTCCAGCCCCAGCGCCGGCGGCGGCGGCGGTACCGCCAGCGTCAGCCGCAGGGGCGGCAGCGGCGGCAGGGCGGGGGCCTACCCAGCGCCCTGGCTGCTGCTGGACCTTCAAGAACTGCTGCCCCCAGGCAGTGGCCCCACCAAGAAGCTTCAGGAAAATGAGGAGAAGCTATGGAAGCAGCTGGAGGCAGCCGAGGGCAACTGGCAGGTGTGCTGCCGCATGGCAGCGTCCCTGCTGGAGGGGATTGGAGCAGATACCTACAGCGCTGCCCAGCTGGCAGCACAGCTGTGCCAGAACGGCGACATGCTGGCCCTCTGCATGGGGGGGCTGCAGGCTGGAGAGCCCCGAAGGCTGGCGGCGCCTGGCGCCGCCCTGTGCGAGGCGGTGTGGCGGGAGTTCAGCGGGCGCGCGGGCCGGGTGCGGCTGTTGGCAGGAGCGCTGTCCCGCTGCAGCGCCAGCGGCCGCAGCGGCGGCGGCAGCGGCCGCCTCCCCCTCGGCGCCTCTGTGCAGCAGATGGAAATGGACATGGGCGAGGCGGTTGGCGAGGCAACTTGGGCCCTAGAAGCTGCCACTCAACTGACCAGCAGCCACCCGCAGATGGAGCAGGCCTTGCTGCAGCACGGCGACAGCCTGGCCACCTTCTTCCGTACAGCAACTGCTCTGGCAGCTGGGGCAGACAGCAGCAGGCTGCCTGACGGCCTCGATTTCAAGCTGTCAGAGCTGCTGGCGTGGTGGGCGGAGAGCGCAGCCCGGGCAGCAAGCCAGGCGCAGCAGCACAGGTCCTTCGCCCTAGCCAGCCCGTGCTTTGACGTCACAGGTGGGTCGGGTACGGGTGGATGGGTGATTGGGGTGGTAGACAGGGGGAGACGAGGCGGTGCGTGTGTGTGTGGAGGGGAGGGTCTGCAAGCGCCGCCCCTCCTCTGTTCTGCTTCCTCTGATCTGTTGATGCTGCCAGCCCAGGCATGCTCCCTTGCAGTGCGCGTTGCATCGCTCACATTGCTCGGCGGCTTTGCCCTCCCCACCCCCGCAGACCTGTTTCTGGGCATCACTTCCCCCCGCCTGGCGCAGCGCCCACCCTCGTACAAGCTGCTGCGCCCAGGCGGGTCAAGCGCCGCCAGCCTGACCCGTGTGCTGGCCGTCCTCCACGAGTGCGCCACCGCCCCCCGCGTGCACCCGCCCGTCAGGAGCGCTGCCCACCAGCTGCTGGGCAGGCACGCAGGCCAGCTGACGCACCTTCTGACCAGCCTGCTGCTGCAGCCTCCAGATGACGGCGTGCTGGTCAGTGCCAGTGGCGGGCCGGTTGTTGACCCTCCCCCTGGCCGTGCTGACGCTCGGGTGCCGGCCGCCGCCGACGGTCTGGTGCAGCTGGCAGACGCTGCCGCTGCGTGCGTGGCAGCGGTGGCGGCAGACAGGGGCGCTCGGCACAGGCTGGATCTCGGGGATGTGATGGACCTGAAGGCTGCTCTGGAGCAGGTCCTCAGCGGCACAGCCGGCTGCCTGAGCTGGATGCCCGCCGCGGAGCAGCACGCGCTGTGCGCGCTGTGCCGCAGGGCGCTGGCCCAGGTGGCGCCGGTGCTGGCTCCCGCCAGGCGCCCGGCACCGGCGGTGCCGCTGGCCTCCCTGCCAGGGCTGTCCCCGACAGGCAGTGGCCGTGCCGTGCACAGCGGTCAGGGAGAGCCAGGATGCGGAGCGGGTGCGCGGACAGCTGCGGCCTCTGAGCGGGCCGGCACGGGCCCCTCAGGCGAGCTCAGCGGCCAGCTCAGCGGCCAGCTCAGCGAGCTGGCTGGCCGGGGGCGGGCCAGCTATGCGGAGGTGGCACGTGGGCAGCCTACCGACAGCAGCGGGGGGGCAGCAGTTCAGCAAGAGCGCAGCTTTCTTGGCAGGGCTAAGCAGGCCATCACTTGCAAGATTATGTCGTGGTTAAAGTAGCACATCCACAGTTGAGTTGTTTGTCGCAAGGGAGCACAGTGGGTGGGGGGTGCCTTGAGGTTTATGCACATGTGTGCCCACGGGCATTTGATGCCAGCCTGACTTCTTGTACATTCGGCATGTGGGTTGTAACGATTTGCTGGGAATCGATATCGAGGAGCACTTGCCAACAAAGGGCATCCAAGGAGATCTTGCTTCGCTTGAGCTCGATGCCTGGGCAGGCAGCCGCACAGGTCGAGCTCAAGTTGGCACTGCCGGCCACGCGCTGGCGGCGGTGAACTGCTGGTGCCAGCATCAGCACGTCGAGTGGGGCGGGACACCACGTGCATGTGCGCCATGATAAACGCATTTGCACCAAAAGAATACTGCTGTTTGCAGAGTGGATGGCCGGTTGGGGACGGCAGAACCGGGAGCAAAAGTGCCGAAAGTGGGGATGGAAACTGCCGAGAATGGGGATGAACCAGTTTGGGGCGAAAAGTTTTGCAACATTTCCAACGCTGTCTGTCGGTCTCTGCTGCCTTGCCGGCTGCTCCTGGAGGCGTTCCGCCCCACCCAGGGCCCCTCAAATGGCTTATTGTGCGTCTCAAAACACCCACGGAGGGTCGCGAGGGCCTCGGACGCCCTGGAATGGCGGCGGTTACGCCGCCAGGCGGCCATGCTTCCCCACTGTCCCGCGCCTCCAGGGGCTTCTGAGGCCGCTGGGCGCGCCTTTCAAAGCGTGCGCATGGAGAAGTCAAAACTTGGGTTTCGGACTACACTTGCGGAGAATTTTGCCGGATGCTTGGGGATGGTTTGCGGGAATGGTGGGGATGGTTTCGCGTTTTCCGACAAACAATTGTCCGATTGTGCTCGTCCCCAACCGGCCATCCACTCTGCAAACAGCAGTAAGTACAGCCTTAGAAATTACAAGCAACAAGTACTACACTGGCTCACCTCACTCCAAGTGCCAGTTCAGTCCAGCGCCACTGGCCACTGGCCCAGGCGCCGAAAGGACGGCGGTTGGAGCGTCGGTTCGCCCGTAGGGCCTGCCGCCCACGCGGCATGCTACCTTGTGACAATCCTGATGAAATGCGCGGCTCAAAAGTGCCACAAGCGGTGCACAGGCCTTTCGCGTCAGCCGGCATGGTGACGTGGCGTGGTGGACGGAGCGCCCCGGTACGTTGGGGCGGCAGTTGACGGCGATCCCGGCACATTTCGCCTTGACACCTCACTGTATCGTTTCAGGCTCGTGGGTGCGGGTCGCAACCGTGTGTGGACGTGACCACTGGAAGAGGCCTGAGAACCCGCTGCTCGCAAGCATGCCGCAGCACGCGGATCGCTTGTGGGTTCTGAGCTGGGTGCTGCATGCGGCCACACTCACCGCTCTGGCGGCCGTGCTGCTGTCCCGCCCCGGGCCGCACCTCCCGCCAACTCTCAGCGAGGGCGGCTCCGCACAGGGGGACCTTCTGACGAACGGGGCGCGCAGGAGCCTGCTGCAAGTGGTGGGTGCCGTTCGCCCGGCCCAACCCCCGTGTGCCAGGCAGCTGCCGCAGAGGTGGCGCCAGCCTCCGCTGCTGCTTGCTGCGCCAGCAGCCAGCTGGGACTCTACTGCCTACCACCATGCGCCTTGCCAGCAGGCACTTAACACACCCACACCCACACACACACACATTCGCGCCAGCAGCACATGCATGCATGTAGCACCGACGCCGCCTGACTGCAACCCCTCGACATTGACATCCCGCCGCATCCCCAGCCGTGTGAGGTTGAGTGAGTCGCCTTCCCACCGCCCACCCTCTGCCCGCCCCCCCTGCCCTTCCTGGCCACAGGGCAACATCAATGAAGTGTTCAAGGTTCAGAACGGGGTGCTCATCATCACCGCGCCCGTCCGAAGTAAGCCTGCATGCGCAGCAGGCGGGGCTCTGCCCGCACTGCTGGGCACGCAGGCAGGCTGTGGGGTGCCACCGCACATGGACCCGCAACCACTGCTCTCCTCAACCGTCCACCCCTGCCTGCCTGCCTGCCTGCCTGCCTGCCTGGTGCAGTGAGTGGAGACCTTACAGTGCTGGGTTCCACCACACTGGGCAGCAACTCAGCCGACAACGTGACCGTGAATGGCGTGCCAACATTCAGGGCGGGGCTCAAGGCAGGAGGGTTGGACGTGAAGCCCAACGGCATCGTCTCCGCCCCTACCGTCAATGTCACCAGCCTGCTGACGGCCGCCAGGGTGCAAGGTGCGCTGGCTGGCTACGGAGCTGCTTGCAAGCACGCTTGCTTGTTTTGCACTTGGTTTTTTTCCGTGCATGCGCTGCACTGCGGGGGAGCGCTCTGGCTGCTGCCACGTGTGCACGTGTCACCCAACCTTGTAGACCCGAGGTTGTGGCATGTCGGGGGAATAGCGGGAAGGTGGCAGAGCTGGGATGCTCCATGCTGCTCCTCCCGCTGACCTGGGCCCCTTGCTAAGCAAGCAGCACACGTGACCCGCATGGGGCACTGCTTACGCCCCTGGATGGCAGTTGCGTGCCACTCATTGCACATCTGAATGGCGCACAATGTGTGTCACTCATTGCGCCTATGCAGTGAGCGGCGCCGTGGGCGTGGCAGGCGGCACCACCCTGCAGTCGGTCACCGTGTTTGGGGCCCTGTCAGCCCGCAGCACCCTCACAGCCAGCAGCGCACAGGGTGAGCTGGCCAGCCTGGGGAAGTGTGCTTGACAAGCTGGCAGGCGCTGTGGCCATGCACATGCTGTGCATGACATGCTGGCAGGCGCGGTGGCACATGCGCACGCTGTGCATGACATGTGATGAGGAGGGCGCACCCCCTACCACCTCACCCCTGCTTGCCCCCTGCATGCACAGCCACCGTTGTTACTCATGCGCTGTGCCTCTTCTGTCCTCTCCTCCATCCAACATGCAGTGAACGGCCCTCTGACTGCCACGGGTGCAGCTACGCTGCAGTCACTAACAGTGACTGGCGCCACCACCACCCGTGGGCAGCTCAGCGCCGAGGGCCCGCTCACCTCCACAGGAGCCGCGACCCTGCAGTCGCTCACTGTCACTGGGCCCGCCTCTGCCCGCGGGCAGCTCACTGTCGGCGGCGCCGCCACGCTGCAGTCGCTCATTGTGGTGGACACGACCACAGCGCGGGGCCCGCTCACCGCCGACGGCGACGCCACGCTGCAATCTCTCACCGTGGTTGGCGCGACCACAGCGCGCGGCCCGCTGACCGCCGCCGGCGCTGCCACGCTGCAGTCGCTGACTGTTGATGGCCCAATCACCGCCAGGGGCCTGCTCACCGCCGACAGCGCCCAAGTCACCAATAAGATGACGGTGCTTGGCAGCCTGCTGGTGGGAGAGAACGCCACGGTGGTTGGCCGCGTGAGCGCTGCCAGGGTGGACGCAAACCAGATCTCAGGCAAGCAAGCAAGCAAGCCAGCAGCAGCCAGGAGGGAGGGAGGGTGGCAGGGGGATGCATGTGCCGCTGCTTGGCAGCAGCTCCCCTGGCCAGGCAAGGCCTGCCGGTGAAGCTGCGAGCTGCTGCTGGGGCGGCCCTTGCAGCATAGCCTGCTACCCCATGGGCCTTGCAACTGGCACCGGTCGTGTTTCGCCAGTATGGAAGCAGGAGCTGAGCTTGCAGGCCTCGAATGCAGCTGCCCAGCACGCGCCTCCCTGGCACGCACGCTCCTCCTGCATTGAGCTGAGCCCTTCAAAGCGTGCCCTCCTTTTGTTGGTGCAGCAATCGATGAGTTCCTGGTGCAGCGCAGCCTGCGAGCCCTGGGCCCCTTCACCGTCGCCAGCATCACAGTTGATGGCAATGCCACGGGTGGGTGGGAGGTTGTTGGGGGCGCCTGGTTGGGCTGCTTGGGAGGGGCGAGAGGCAAGGCCACAGAGGGTGCGCCCGCCGGCAGCCTGCGCTGCTGGCTGCACGTTGCCACGCAGTGCTGCTACCTGCGTGCCCGCCTGGCTGCCTGCGTGCCTGCCCATCTCCCCACCTCCCTCCACCCCCACCCTGTACTCCGCAGTGGGCGGCGCCTTGAAGGTCGCCGGCTCTGCTCGTTTGGGCAGCAACTCCAGCACTCCCCTGGACGTCAGCGGCCCTCTGTCGGCAGCAAACGTCAGCGTGAGCGAGCAGCTAACCGCCGCCCACCTCACCGTGTCCACATCAGCAGCGGTGGCCCAGCTGTTTAGCGCTGGCAGCCTGGCAGTCAACGGGAGCGCAACCCTGGGCAGCCTGACCGCTCCAAACGCCAACGTGACCAGCCTCGCCGCCGGCGCCGCCACCTTCAGCGGCGCCCTCAGTGCAAGGTCCGCTGCCGTGGCCAACCTGACTGTCACCAGCGACGCCCAAGGTGCGCTCAAGTCACTGCCGGCAAAGCTGCTGGGAGTTGGGCAGGTTTGCTCAGCCGGGGCCTGCTGCAACAAGCGGGGGGTGCGAGGCAAGAACAAGGCACTCTGGCTGTGGTAGCGCTGCAGCCAATGCTGCTGTTGCTGCTGCTGCTGCGCGGCAAGCCACAACAATAGGATGAACCCTGCTTGACACCGCCCCCTTCATGCCCTGGCACCCCTCATGCCCCCTGCAGTGAACGGGACGCTCGCCGCCACGACTGCCCGCATCAGCGGCCTCCTCACCGCTGGCCCGGCCACTGTGAGGTCCCTGGGCGTGGTCGGCAATGCCACAGGTGTGGCGGGGTGGTCAACAAATAAACAAGCCTGTGGGAGTGGTGAACAATGCTACAGTTGGGTTGGGGGGGCGGTCAAGAATGCATCTGGTGCATCTGGTGCCTGCAATGGGCCCTCTGCTTCCTGTGTGAGGCTCTACCCTCACGAATGTGCTGTGGGCGGGCTCTGCTGTGTGCGCTGCCCACCATCTCCTCCCCCGCCCCAACCTTCAGCGCACCCTCCCACCTCCCCCGCACCGCCCACCAATTTTGCATATGCACCTCTGTCTCTGGAGGCGGTTCTCAGCGTGCCCCGCCCAGCTCACCAGCCCACCCCCCACCCTCCCCGCCCCGCCGTGCAGTCAATGGCGCTCTCACTGTGCGCCAGGGCAGCACCCTTGGCACCAACGCCAGCCACCCGCTCATCGTCAACGGGCCCACAACCCTAAACGGCCAGCTGGCAATGGATGTGCTCCGGGTGGCTAGTCTGAACGTGACGGGCGGCATCTCAGCTGGGTCTGCCAGCGTGGCAGGCGCATTCTCTGCAGGCAACGCCACGCTGGCGGACCTCGCCGTCGCCAACGGAGCGAAGGGTGGGTAGGGTTAGCGTTAGCGTTGGGGTTATGGTTATAAGTTCGGCGCCTCTGGCCGGCTGGCCAACCTGTAATTGCATGCAGCTGCCGCCCTGTGTGTGCATGTGCGCGCGTGTTGCTGGCACGCGGCCTCTGCACCGAGCGCCCCACGCACCTCCTGCCAGCTGCAGCGAACCTTCTGGCCGGCCCCTGCCAGCGGCTGGCTGCTTCTGCTGCCCGGAAGGCTCGATACCTGCCAACCTGTGCTGCGCTGTGCCCGCGCCCTCCTGCACCGCAGTTGGCAACCTTTCGGTCAGTGGGGGCCTGACGTCTGCGTCAGCCAGGATCAACGGAGCCCTCATCTCTGGACGCACCTCGGTCAACACCCTGTCAGTCGTGGGCAACGCCACAGGTGGGTGGTCGAGAGGCCGCACGTGCCAAGTGCTTGCCAAGTGCCGTGCGGCTCCGCCCCGAAGGCACACGCAGTCTTCGTGTCTCTAGCTGGCCTCCCGAGCTAGTACCAGGTCCCAGCGTTGACCTGCCGCATCACAACTGCCCTGCTCTGCCCCCTCCTGCCGCTCCTGCTGCCTGCAGTGGGTAGCAGCTTGACCGTCGCCGAGAGCACCACCCTGGGTGGCAACACCAGCCACCCGCTGCTCGTGCGGGGGCCTGCACAGCTGGCTGGTGGCCTCACGGCACCCAGCGGCACAGTCTCTGCGCTGACTGCAAGCACCGCCAATGTCACGGGCACCCTCACCGCTGCGTCAGCTGGCGTATCTGGGGCCCTGTCAGCGGGCGCCACCACCGTCTCTGATCTGACCGTCACTGGCAACGCCACCGGTGAGGCAAAGGTTGCCGATTCTACCAACGATCTTGATGGCAGCATGCCGTTGCTTCTGCGTGCCACCCATTCCAACTCGCACCGTCCCTTTATGACAACCCGCATGTGCACCCCTGCTCCGTGCTGCAGTGAACGGGTCAGCGTCGGTGAACGGGACGCTGAACGCCAGCACCGCCCGCATCCCTGGCGTCCTCAACGCCGGCCCTACCTCCCTCCGATCCTTGTCGGTCGCCCTCAATGCAACTGGTGCGCAGATGCAGCCGGAGCAGGTGCATGCACAGCAGCAGCTGCCCACCCACCCACCCGCCTGCCTGCCTGCCTGCCTGTGAAACTGCATGACAGCGTGCTCAGCGCACCTGTCCAGCTCAGCACCGTGCCCGCTGGCCTCCCCCGTCCTGCCGTGCAGTGCTCAAGCAACTCACCGTGGCAGAGGGCGCCACCCTTGGCACCAACGCCAACCACACCCTCACCGTGCGTGGCCCCGCTGTGCTCAGCGGCGGCCTCAGCGCGCCCAGCGCCACCATTGCCAGCCTGGCAGCCAGCTCAGCCAACGTCAGCGGCACGCTGTCGGCCACCTTTGTGTCGGCAAGCGCCGTGTCGGCAGGCAGCGCTCTTGTCACCGGCGCCCTCTCTAGTTCATCTCTGAGCACGGGCAGCGGCTCTGTGGCGGGCACCCTGGCAGTGGGAAGCGTCACGGCAGGCAGCGCTGCGGTGAACAGCTCTCTGACGGTTGCCGGGGCCCTCTTGGCAAACAGCCTGAACGTGACCACCACCACGCACCTCTCCACGAGCACAGCAGGTGGGCCGGGGGAGGGGGGTGCGGGTGATCAGCAATCGGGCTGTATGTGCTCGCCAGCTGTCTGCGTGTGTGGTGCTGCACTTGCTCGGCTCAGCAAGCTGTGTTCCCTCCCCCGCCCCACCTTCTGTGCACGCATCACCCCCCTGCCTTCTTCTTGCCCCGGCTCCGCGCCCCCTGCGCCCCACCCCTGTGCAGGCACCCCGAGGCACGCCGGCACCGTGCTGCGCGTGTATGGCGCGGGCAGCTTTGAAAACGCGGACAGCAGCGGCCCGCAGGGCTGGAGCACACTGGTGAGGCGTAGAGCGAGCGCCTTTGAGCACACTGGGCATGAAACCACGCATGCATGCACACACACGGCCGCCCTACTGGCAGCAGCAACCCAGCATGCGCCAGCTGCGCTGCGCCGCTGCCACCTCGTGCACTGCATGCATGTGTGCCTGCCTGCCTGCCACCTGGGCCCTCTCACTGGCCCCCACTGACCTGCCCCTCTCCCCGTGTGTCTGTTTGTGTGTGCGCGCAGGTGCGGCCTGGCCGGGTGTCCACCCGGCAGGTCCAGTACGCCCTGCCCCAGTCCCTCGTGCGCGTCTGCACCCAGGGCCTGCCCGAGGCGGGCAGCGACGCAGAGTGGGCCACCCTGTTTGCCACGGCGCCCTGCTCAACCACCTCCTTCAACAAGTGCGGCGCAGATGCGGCGCAGAACTGCACGTCACAGGCGGTGTCCGCCACCTGCTGCGGCGCTGCCTGAGCTGCCGAATCACTAATGGCTTGTGGCTGATTTTCGGCACAGCTCTGCCATGAACCATGACCAGCCCACCATCCGCCTGCGGCAGTGCTTGCACAAGCACGGTGTGCATGCTGTGCTGGCCGCCCTTGGCACGGCTGTGGCACCCCTGGGCTTTGGGCAGCTGCTTGGCCGGCGCCAGCGGCTCATACACAATCACTTTCCATCTTGTAGGTGTATTTATTGCCCCCTCTCACCACCCCCGCCCCTCTCAAGTACCTGACCTCATGACTATGGACCACGCACGCACTGCCTGCCTTCTGCCCGACTACCGTGCGCCTCATCTGACCTTTCGCCCCGGCATGCGCCCCTCAACTGTGTCGCTTCCCCCCACGCAACCAGGGGCTCTCTCGTGCATCTCGTACCAACTCCCCCACGTACTGCCTCTCCCTCACACCTCTTTGCGGCTCACCAGGAGACACTGCACACTGCTGCACCCGCCCTGCAAGCACTCAATGCCACCCATAGGTAGCCCCTGCACCTTTTTCATTTCTTTTACTTCATTTCTTGTGCAGCACTCGTGCATTGCCATGGCCACCACTGCTCCTCTGCACAGGCCCCCCAGTGGGGCACCGGAGCAGGGGTGCCCCTGCTGCCTAAAGTCACCCACGCCCCTCAACCTGCTCACTCTCCTGCACACACTGCTCTGAAGCCGAGCTGCGGTAGCTGCCTACAATGTGAAATACACGGGGGAGAGGGCAATCGGAGAGCACAGAGGAGCTGGGGCGGGCTGGGCTGGGTTGCCTTGGAGCTCCTCGAGGTCAGGCGGGGGCAACTGTGCGGCAGTTGGAATTAAATATGTGCAGCTGCTTGCAAGCTGTTTCATGCCAAGTCCGCCGTTTGAGGATGTTCAGGCCTCAGCCTGCCGCCTCCACCGCCCTCTCCGGCCTGCCCCGCCGGCCGTCATCCGCCGCCGGCCGCCCCGCCCGCCGGCCCCGCCGTCAGCTGCTCCGCCATGAAGTCAATCTGCCTGCGGTAGTGCTCCCTCATCTCTTCCATGTCCGCCTGCGCCTCCTCCAGAAGCTCCTCCTTCTCCCCCAGCAGCTCCACAGCGGCAGCCAGGCGCTCCCCCAGCTCGCGCGCGCGCTGCTCCGCCGCCGCCGCCGCCGCGCGCGCCGCCTGCCCCGCCGCCGCCTCGGTGGCAGACCGCACCAGCTCTTCACTGAGCCGGTCCCGGGTGGCCTCCAGCTCACGCAGGTGTTGCTGCAGGGCGGCCAGCTGCTGGTCTCGGGAGCGAGACAGCGCCTGCCCCTGCCCGCCGCCGGCGCCGGCGCCGCCCAGGCTGCCGCTGCTGGGGTAGCGCCCAGAGGGCGGGCCCCACAGCAGGCTGCCCCCCACTTTTACGCTGTCCTCCTCTGCCGCCGCCGCTGCCGCTGCCTCTGGCGAGATGGACAGCCCCTGGGTGGGGTCACCGGCGGTGGACCCCGCTGCTGAGCTGGCCTGCCGCGACAGCCAGGGCACCGAGCCGGCGCCGGCCATGCTGCTGCTGCCCCGTGCCGCCGCCGCTGCCTCCTGCCCCTCCTTGACCAGCACCCACTTGAAGCCGGGGGCTGCCAGGGCGGGAGGGGCGTCCGCGCCTGCGCTGCCGTTGCTGCTGCCCGCCTTGAGCTTGCCCTCTAGGGCACGCACGGTGGAGAGGGCGGAGGACTCTCGTGCCTGCAGCGACTCTATCTGCTGGGCGTACACCTGCATGGGCGAGGCGGGGGTGCATATGTGTGGTGGGAGGGCCGGTTGTGTGCGCTCCTTCATCTCGAGTGCTGTGACACCCTGCCACCCCTGAGGGCCACGGTGTGAAAGCAAATACGCAGCAGCAGCCACCACCGCCGCCGCAGCAACAGCAGCAGCAGTGCCAGCCAGCTCAGCAGCCCTCGCCAGCGCAGCGCAGTGCCCGCCCACCTTCTCCAGCGTGTTGAGCGACTCCTGGGCGGAGGCAAGGTCCGAGCGCAGGTGGCCCGCCGTGGTTTCTGCTGCCGCGCGCCGCTGCCGCTCCATTTCTGCCGCCTGCTGCGCGTCCGTCAGCGCGGCACGCACCGCCGACAGCTGCATGACATGCGGCGGGAGGGTTGGTGGGCTGCTGCCATGCTTTGATTGTGGTGAACAGGTGACATTCAGGCCAGCGCATGATGCAGAAGCGGCACTACCATCACATTTCTCTGCTCCCCAATGCACCGCCCTGCTCCGAAACCGGCAACCCCGGCTGCACCACCCCACCTGCTCCGACACGGCCGCCAGCTGGCTGCGTGCCTCCTCCACTTCCCGCCCCAGGTGCGCCGCCTGCCCCGCCGCGCTGCCCGCGCTGCCCTCCGCCTGTCGCAGCCGCTCCTGCAGCCCCCGCTCCGCCTCTGCCCAAGCGGCAGCGTGCTCAGCAGAGGCCGCCTGCATGGCTTCCAGCTGCCGCATGAGGGCTTGGGTGGCCTCGGGGATACGAGCGGACGCCTCCTGCTGCCGCGCCTCCGCCTCGGCGCAGCGCCGCTGCAGGTCGGACACCTCTCCAGACAGCATTTCCTCCCGCTCGTCCGCAGAGGCGCGCTGCAGGGGTGGCAAGCAACAGGAGAGCATTGAGAGGGGCGGCAGCAGGGCTGTGGAGGCAGCATCACAGATCCGCCAGGGGGATGGGTGAGGCAGTCAGTGCTGGCCAGCTCATTATCCGAGGCCAGAACACCGCCCCGCCCACCTGTACAAACCCAAACTCTGCCGCAGAGCGCAGCATGATGTTGCGTGCATGTGTTGGACACGCCAGCCAGCTGAGCACCCGTGCATCTGCTTACCTGCCGCTCCAGTTCGGCCCGGAGCTCCCCCAGCGTCCCTTCCAGCGACTCCACCCGAGCCTCCGCCTCCTTCAGCCGCCGGGCTGCCCCAAGCTTGGCGGCCTCTGCTGCCTTGGACTCTGCCGCCGCCTGCGCCTCGCGCGCCTCCTGCACAACGGTGAGCACCGAGAGTGGGACCGCGGCGGCAGGGGGTACGGTGAGCGAATGAAATGGTGGGCGGCCAGGGCGTGGTGGAGGGCAGGTGCTGCTTGATTGAGTGCAGCATCGCCCGCTGACTGCCTACCGCTGTCCACCCCAGCAGCCAGCACTTCACAGCAGGCTACAGCACGCCCAGCACGGCCCAGCGCCACCCACTAACATATCAAGGAGAACATCTCCAAGGCCATCTCAGAACCTCTTGCTTGCACACACGACTTCAGCAGCCACTCATAGGTGCTGCTATTCTGCCGCCGCCAGCCCAGCAGCCCAGCACCCCCATCGCCCCCAGCGCACGCCCAGCGTGGCACAGCGCACCTCCACCAGGCGCTCGTAGTGCTGCCGCTCCGCCGCCAGCTCAGCGGCGTGCTGCTCCCGGATGGCATACAGCTCCCCTGCCGTGGTGGCTCGCTCGCTGACGGCACTGGCAGCCTTGGAGCGCTCCGCCTCCAGGGAGGCAGTCAACTCCTTGACCTGCATGCGTGACGACAAAAAAACAGACAGAGAAGAGTTGTCACAGCGAGGAGGGGGGGCCCACAGGAAGGTGTGCTGGAGCGCTCCGCCTTCAGGGAAGCTGTCAGATTTTCTACCTGTGTGCGTGCGATGGCAGGCAGACAGATAGAGGAGAGTTGTCAAAGCAAGGAGGGGGAGGGGGATGACAGGGGGAGGCGTGCTGGAGCGCTCCGCCTCCAGAGGAAGCGGTCAATTTGTTGACCTGTTGTTGAAGTTAGGGCAGTACAGCCATGCGCTGAAGGCCCCAGCGGCAGCAGGCAGAAGGACAGCAGGCAAGGGGCACAAAGGGCGTGGAGGGTGCTCTGCCGGCTGGGCCCACCTGCCCCTGCAGCTCCCGCGCCTGCCCCCTCAGCTTCTTGATCAGCTGCTCCTGGGCCAGCTGCTTCTTGCTCAGCGTCTCGCCCTCCTCCATCACCTGAGGCACAAGCACAGGGACGGGTTAGCATACAGAAGGGCGCGTGCGAAACGGCCTGCCGAGCATGTGCCACGCAGCAGGTTTGTCACCCCAGCCAGCCGGCCGGGTGGCGCGCACATGCGGATCCAGCGGCAGCCGCATCCGGTGACCTGCGTGCATCGCACGTTGCCCCCGGCCCCCCCATGAAACAAGCATGCGGCAGCAGCAGCCAACTACAACACACACACACACGCACGCACACGCACCTGCTTGATGATGGCATCCTTCTCCCTCACGAGGTCGTCCATCCCGGACAGCTTCTCGGAGCCACGCCTGCAGGCGGGCAGAAGGCGGGCAGATGGGTGGGTGGGCAAGCTCACAGCAGGCGGTCAGGAGGGCAGCCGTGGGATGCAAAGCGGGCTGGCAGGTGGTCAGAAACGCAGGCAGGTGGGCTGGTGGGGCGGGCAGCCAGGCACACGGCAGGCTGGCCAGGGCGGATGACCTCCAGCCTTTCTTTCCTGCCCACACAAGAGCATGAAAGAAAAGAAGCTCCCAGCCACTCACTTGAGCGCATCCCGCTCCTTTGTGAGCGCATACACCTTGCGCTCGGCAGCAGCAAGCTTCGTCTCAAACTCGCTGCGGGGTGGCGGCGCGGATAGGGGCCAGGGCGGGGTGAGAAGGGGCATGACATGAGAGTGACAGGGCGGCATGCGCTGCATGTGCACTTGACGTGAGGAGGCCTGCGGGTGCAACCGTCCTGCCTCCCGCCTCGCTACCGCCATGTGGCACGGCTGTGCCCACCCCTCCGAGGTCGCACCCTGGCGGCGCTGCACACTGCTGACAGACATTCTTTGCCGGCAGCAGCAGCAGCAGCATCAGGATACGGGCAGAGGGACGCCTGGTGCACCGCCAACATGGCAGCCGTGCCCGTTGGCTGCACCGCCCCGTCCACCCGCCTCCACCAGCCTCACCGCTGCAGGGCCGCCACCGCCTCGCCATCCTTCCCCTGCACCAGCTCCTCGTTCTTCCTCTGCAGAGCCGCCGTCACCTCTGCCATCTGCGCCACCTCCTCCCCCTTGCGCTCGATCTGCCGCTCACGCACCGCCAGCGCCTCCCGCAGCTGGCCCACCAGCCGGCGCAGCGCCGGCGCCTCCAGTGCCTCCACATCTTCGCTGCTGCCCGCGCTGTGGTCGCCGCCCCTGCTGCCGTTGCTGGCGGCGGCAGCGGCGCCGCTGCTGCTGCTGCTCCCGCTGCGGGGGGCAGTTGAAGCAGCGCCGGCGGCAGCCGCGGCGGCAGCAGCATCGGCAGGTGCGCCGCCTGCCGTGGATGTGCTGCCGTCGCCAGCAGCGGCGCCTGCGCTGTCCGCTGCGACCTGCTGCGGAAGTGCCGAGTCTGCTGCTTGTGGTGCAGCTGCGGCTGCTGCAGGCTGCTGTGCTGCATGCTCGGCTGCTGCCGCTGGCACGGGAGAGGCAGCAGCGGGTGCAGCGGGTGCAGCGTCGTCGCTGGGCGCTGCTGCCACTTTGGCCTCGTCTGCTACCCTGGGAGACTGTGTGGGTTCTGCACTGGGCGCTTCTGACTGCGGCACAGTGTCAGGCAACGCCGCTGCTGCATTTGCTGCCTCACCCTCCTGCGCCTCTGCCTGCGGCTGCACGTGCTCTGCTGCCTCAGCCGCTGCCGCTACCGCATATGGCACGTGCTCAGTTGCAGGTGGGCTGCTGGAGGCATTCTGGGGCTGAAGCTGCCTATCTATTGGCTGTTGCGCCAATTGTTGGCTGGGGCTTGCCGCCTCGGTGCTCGGGCTCGGCGCAGCAGTGTCGCCCGCACCGGATGCATCTTCCACCACGGTTGGCTCCACTGCTGCCGCTGCTGCTGCTGCCGGCTGCGGCACGGCGCCGCCCTGCCGTTCCGCCGACGCCGGGTGCTGCTCTGCTGGAGTGGCTGGCTCTGCATCTGCCGGAGCAGCATCTGCCTCAGCCTTTCCTTCAGCCTCTTGGTCTGCCTCAAAGCTGCCAGTCACCGCCTCGACTGCCAATGGCGAGTCAGCACCCGACTCGCCGCCCCACCCTTCTGCTGGCCCCTCGCCGTCTGCCGCATCATCGGAGCCTGCAGGGAGGCAGGTGGGGCAGGTGAGCGCAGCGCGCCAGGCTGCCTGCTCACTGCACACGTGCGAGCAGGAGGCAGTGCTGCCTTAAGCAGGAGGCTGTGCTGCCTCATGTCAGGTGTGCTGTTTGCCTCTCCTCTGTACGCTGCTGCCGCAGCCGCCCGCACCTGGCAGCACGCCAAAGCGCTCGGTCCTGATCGTCTCCTCGATGCTCGCCTGCAGGACGGCGAAATGGGCGGTGGGTGCAGGGCGTCAGGCTGCCTGTGCACTGCAGGCAAGGTATGAATGAGAACGGGAGTGCCCCACGACTGCCGCCGCCCCGCCGCCGCCGCTGGACCGTCGGCTCTGGCAGCGCGCCAAACCGCTGTGCAGCTCTTGAGAATATGCCTTCCCCCCTATGCTTGCCTCCAGCTCTGTCCGCAGCGTGTTGAAGCGCTCCCCTATCTCCGTCAGGCCCTGCAGGCCGGCAGTGAGGTCGAAACCTCCCCAGCCCGCCATGGCGTGCTCTTTAAGTCCCTTTGATCACTCCATGCCCTGGAAAACGCCACGCCCGGCCCAGAGAAAGCGGGCAGCGAATGAAAGTGGTGGTGGTTGGACACGGGTGAGCGAGGCTCAGGCAGCGCGGGAAATCGAGCAACGCGCGCACGGATGTGATCAGAACACTTGGAGGGCACTCGCAGGGCTCTGCAAGGTTGTTCGCCGCCAGAACAGCGCAGCACGACCTCCCCCAAAAGCCCTGGTTGCTCTTGCCCTCGCCTTGGCGGCACAGTCAATTGCATAAGTGCGGCACATGCTTGATCAATGGCTACAGCCTGAAAGGAGGCCTTGAGCGGCGATGGCAAGGAGCGGTGGGCTTGTGATTCCAAAAACACCCGGTTTCGAGGCGCAGTTCCCCCTCGGCGGCTCGGCACAGCATGTCGATGGCCGGGAGTCCATCCGGGTCGGATTATATGCGACCGAGCAGGAGGCGCAGGTGAGTTGCCGCCTGCATGGTTCCCTACCCGCCGCCGCAGCGCCAATGGGCCGCCTGAGTGCCGCCACCCAGGCGGGAGCGATGCACGATTGCCCAATTGAGCGCCGGCTGGCCCGCCGGAAGGCCAGGGGCTCCGGCACATTCAGGCCCCTCCCCCTTGGCCGGCGCACTGTGTACAGGTCTGGGGGACGCAGCCTGCAGCGGCTCCCCTCTCCCCTCCCTCTCACTTACGATTTACACCTCCCTCCTCACAGAGAGTGGTGGATCTGCTGCGTCTGAAGGAGGCCCTGGACAGCGGGGCGGCGCTGGAGCAGGTGCCGCTCTATCTCTCACTGCAGGCAAGTGCCCTCCGCGACGGCGGCATGCGCCGCCCCGGTGCTGTGGCCTGCCCGCCAGTGAACACTCGCACCCAGGCGCTCCAAGGCCAAACGGGACCTTCTCTGTGCGGCAAACCGCTTGCTGAGGCGTGTTAGGAAGCTCAGCTACTGGCAGATGGGGAGGAGCTGGCGCCGGTGCTTGCAGCGCCACCGGTTGGGAGCGCACCCAAGCCGGGAGCATGCTAGTTTCCTTTGCCGCCTGCGCTTTAGAATGCTGACGGCCTGCTGTGCACTTCGCACAGCTGCGCTCGGCCCTGCTTCAATGCCGCCCATGCAACTGCGTCCCCCTGCTGCGCCTGCTCACTAAAGTGCACTGCTCGGAGCCGGTCCCCCGCAGCGCTGCACTGCACCCCCCGTCTGCACACCGCTCGACTAAACAGAGCACGACCGCCAACACAAACCCACCAATGCCAACCACCCAGCCTCCCGACCCAGCACGCCCCCTGCCCCCTCCACCCACGCCACTTCCCTCCCGTGGTACTGCAGGAGTACACGGGCAACGAGAGTACCATGCAGTACCTTCGTGACCACGACATGCACACCGTGTGGGCCACCTTCCACGCCTGCGGAGCGGAGCAGCTGCAGCCCGCCGCCGGCGGCAGCGACGCTGCGGTCGCTGCAGCGGCAGCAGCGGCGGCAGCGGCAGCGGCCACCACGCCACGCAGCACTGCCGCCGTGGCGGGCGCGGCGGGTGTGGCGGGGGGCCCCGTGGGGCGCAACTGGTGGGAGCAGCTGTCTGAGGAGGAGGGAGAGAGCAGAGGCGGTGATGGCAAGCCGCACGAGGTGCGCGCTGTGGGGCTCGCGGGCAGGGTGGGTGAGCTGTTGCCTGCCTGCTGTTGACATCAGGGTGGACGGGTTGAGTGTGGCGACAACCTGCAGGCTTCAAATGAAGCATGGGCTTGGTCTCACTCCATCTGCAACATTCAGCCAGGTATGGGTGCTCTGCATCTCTGACTGCGAGGCCTCCACTGGCATTAAACCACCGGAGCCAGCCTGCCTCACCTCCGCCTGCTGTGCACGCTGCGCTGTGCCGCCCTCCCTGCCGCCCTCGTGCAGGCGTTCAACAGCGACGAGCGGGAGGGGGAGGCGGGGTGGGTGACTGAGCTGGACTCTGGGGATGACGAGGCAGTGGCGTCCGAGGGAGCGCACAGCGGCGCAGCGGGCTCCTCCGGGCGGCACGGCAGCGGCAGCCCTGCAGCCGGCTCAGGCAGGGAGCAAGGGAGGGAGCAGTCGCAAGAGCATAGCCTGGGCGGGCGGCCGCGCCGCGCGGCTGCGCTGCGCAACAAGCAAGTGGTGGCGGCTGCCATGGCGGCTGCCGAGCTGGAGGAGTTGAGGAGGCAGCGGGCGGCGGCGGCGGCGGCGGCCGCCCTGCAGCGCGCGCAGCAGGAGGAGGCGCGGCGACGGCAGCAACTTGCGGCGGTGCAGCAGGCACAGCAGCAGGCCGCTCAGCAGGCAGCACAGCAGGCGGCGCAGCAGGCGGCGCAGCAGCAGCAGGCGCAGTCGCCGCCGCCGCGGCAGCAGCCCGAGCGGCAGGGGCAGCAGGGGGAGGAGGAGGAGGAGGGCGAGGCGGGGGCACCCTCCCGCAGGAGGGCCAAAACCAAGACCATCATGTTCCCACCCGTCCCCGCTTCCATGAAGTGCGGCCAATGTGTGAACTGCCAGAACCCGCAGCGCAAGCGGCCTTGCGTGCTGGCACGGCGCCGCCTGCTAGAGTTGCTTCGAGAGCAGGAGGCGATGGCAGCAGATGCTGAGGAGGCTGCTCTCGAGGCGGGCGAGGCCGCCGGCGGCAGCCCCAGCCTGCCCACTAGCCCTGCAGCGGCAACGCCTCGCCCTGCAGCCGGCGGCGGTGGCGCCGTCGCGCCCGCGCTACGCACTGCCACGAGCGGCGGCGGCGCGTTTGGCGGCGGCGGCGGCAGTGAGGTGTCTGAAGGGCTGGACGCGTCGGCAACGCCCAAGAGCCCCGCCGCCGCCATCCGCTCCGCTCTGAACATCCCCTCCCGCAAGCAGCTCTACCCAGTCATCCCGCCCGCCGAGCGCTGCGGCCGCTGCAAGCCCTGCCTCAACCCCAAGCTGAAGAAAGCGTGCCGGGAGGCGCGGCAGCGCCAGCTGGAGGCGGGGGTCGCACCGCCCTTTGCACAGCTGCAGTACAATGCGGTACGAGCAGGGGCGAGCCCGCTGGGCAGCCCCACGGCGGCGGCGGCGGCAGCGGCGGCGGCCGCCGCTGGCGCCGTCGGCCGCCCGCGCGTGCCGCCTTCGGCGGCCACCGCGGCTGCCATAGCGGCGGGGCGCCAACTGGGCGCCTCCCTCATCGGCTGCCGCATTCGCCTGTACTGGGGCGGCATGAGGCGCTGGTACGAGGGCAGGATTGGCGGCTACGATGCGCGCAGCGGGTGAGTGTGCACGGGAGGGCAGTGCTATGCGGGCGCGCGCAGGCGTTGGGGCAGCTGGCTGGCTCTGCATGCCTCATGTGCCCACGCTGGCGACTACCTTTCTGTTCCCTGTTCTTTTCTCCCTGGCGCTGCCGCTTTGTTCCCCAGCCTGTCCTTGACATCCCGCCTGCAGGTAGCACGATGGGGGGTACAATGACAGGACCACCATAACCACTCGACAAAGGGAACGGCAACTAACACTGCTTTGTTGACACCGTGCTGGATGCCCTGTTCTTGCGCATGTGTGCAGGCAGCACCGGGTGGACTACGATGATGGGGATCAGCAGGACCACTTGCTGGGGGAGGAGAAGTACGTGCTGCTGGACCCCCCGCAGGCGCTGCCCGCAGGCCAGGCAGCAGAGGAGGCTGCAGGGGAGGCGGCAGTTGAGGCAGCGGAGGAGGAGGGATTGCAGGGGCCACCGGCCAAGCGGCTGCGGGAGGACGGGCAGGAGGGCGCGGCAGTGGTGGCGGACATGCAGGCACAGCAGCAGCACCAGCAGCAGCCGCAGCAGGCGCCGCAGCAGCAGCAGCCACAGCAGCAGCAGCAGCAGCAGCAGCAGCAGCAGCCTGGCGATTCGGGCGGCAGCCAGGCCCCAGGTGACAGCAGCCGTGGCACCCCACGCAAGCGCAGCGGCGGCGATGCGTCGGCAGCCGCCGGCGATGCTGCGCCTGGCGGCAGCGGCGCCACTGCTCCCGAGACCCCTGCCGCAGCTGCTGCTGCCGGCGCCCTGCCGCTGTTGGTGCAGTCGACACCCATGGGCCCCGCTGCAGCCGCAGCCGCAGAGGCAGTGGTCCAACTGCCCGCAGCTCTGGCGCTGCTGTGCCGCCGTGGCAGCGAGAAGGCGGCCGCGGCGGCTGAGGCTGGCGTGACGGGGGTCCTGGTGGGCCGCTTCATGGCTGCTTTCTCTTGCAGGATGAGGTGGGTGTGGGCGAGAGTCCGCTCAAGCTGGGCTGCTGATTGCCTGCATGCGCCCTGCTCTGGACAGGACGAGCAGAGCCTGGCACGGCGCAGTCACAGCGTGGTGCAAGCCTGCTAGCCATGGCCCATGGCTTGGGTGTGGGGCTGCCGCCGTGCCGGACTGCCACCCTTATGAACGTGTCTGCCCCACATCGCTTTCCTGCCACCTGGCGTGCAGTGTTGGGCAGCGCCAGGAGCACGCCGCCTTCCTGCTGCCCCTCATCGAGGCCGAGTGCTACGAGGGCGTGCAGGCAAGTGCAGGTTGAAGAAGGCTGCGTTAAGGAACCTACACCAGCCCGCCCATTCTTGGCGGCCTGCGACGCTCGCTCCCACCTCCTTGACAGTGCCTGCCTGCCTGCCTGCCTGCCTGCTGCGCTACTGACGCACACATCCCTGCTCTTGCCCACCCACTCTCCCCCGCTCTCACCCCCTATCTGCAGGCCTGCCTGGAGGAGGCCCTGCTGCTGTGCCCCAAGCCGCAGGACCGGACCACCACCTTTGGCAGCGCCCCAGCAGCGCTGCCGGGTGGCGCCTCTGTTGACGGCACGCAGCGCGCGCAGCATGAGCAGCCAACAGCCGCCCAGCCGCCCAACAACAGCGCCGTCGGCACCACCACCAATGCCGGCGGCGGCGCCAGCACCAGCGGCAGCGGAAGCGGCGGTGCTGCGGCCCCCGCCGAGCAGGCCGTGGCTGCAGCCACACGAACTCTCTGATCGAATCATGCTGGGGACGTCATCCCCTCTCAATGTTGCCGCCGCTCCAGTGCGGCTGTGGCTGCAGGGGCACGCTTTGACTGCTGCCGCCCTGTCAACCTGTCCAGCTTTTCAAGCCCCGGAGCCGCTGTGAACAGGGGCCCCAAGTGCGTCCCCAGAACTTAAGCACAGCATGTGCACACAGCGCCTCCACACAGTGCCCCCCTCCTTCTTGTACCGGGCGGACCTCCCAACCCGCCGCTTGATTTTGACCTTTGATGCACACCCTCCCAACGCCTGCCCCACTTGCCTGAAGATTGACTTAGAGCCGCTGCAGTTGAACACCGCAAGCGCCCTCCCTGTGTGACACACTCGCAACGGCTCCTGCCTCTCTTGCTCGCCAGCGCACACGCGCGCTCGGCCCACCGCCCTGCAACTCCCGTGCCACCTGCTCCCTTCCCCTTTGTGCCTTTGCAACGGCGACTCCCGCCCCCTCCCCTGTTTCCCTGATACCCACATGACCCTCCTCAGCAGCTCCCCTGAGAAGCATGGCTGCACCCCCTTCTCTTCATAGGGCAGGTGGGTGGGCGGCGGCGGCTGCACTCCTGCCCCCACGCCTGGCTTCGCCACACCCCGCTACTGCACCTTGCACCCCGGAACTGGGCTGCCCCCTCCTCTGGACACCCTCCTCTCTCACCGCCGTGTCTTCTTACCTTCACACTCTTGCTCTAGTTGTTTTTTTGTCACCGCGTGTGCCTCATGGTGAAGTAATGCAACCACTGCTTATGTCAGAGTGAAGGTGGCCAGTTGGCACCGTTGGCACCGTTGGCAGCGCCAGGCTGTCGCCGCCGCAGCCACCACTCCACTGCTACCTGCATAGTGGCGGACGCATGCTGATCTGGCGCATATTGAGCGCTTCTGGAGGCCATTTTGGACTGCTCAGCAAAGAGATGGCGCTTTGGACAGTGGAGTAGGGGCAGAATTGCAATGCTTCAGTCCGGCATAGGCGCTTGTGGAGCGCCAATGCGCTGGATTCCGGGCTCCCGGCTGCAGCAGTTCCGCCGCAAAGCAGCCCGGCAGCTGGTCGCAGCCTCGGCGACTGGGAGGCAAGCAACGGAGGTCCCTACACGGGATTCAACCCTTACTGAGAGGCCTGACCGCTCGGAAGCTCCCACGGGGATGCCCGCTGGGAGCGGCAGCAGCGCCGCCAAGGCACCCGCCACCCCGCTGCCGTCGCGGCAGCAGCAGCACCCGCCGCAGCAGCGCAGACAACGGCACCCAAGCCCTGCAGGGAGAAAGCATCCAGCGCCAGCTGCCGCACCCAGTGGGCAGCCCCAGGCCGCGGCAGACAGCCGTGCAGATGCCGGGGTGGTGCAGCGCCGGGCACCCCTGCCCCCTCAGCGACTGCAGCCTGGAGCACCACTTGTGCAGCGGCAGCAGCAGCAGCAAACGCAAACACGCCAGCAGCAGCAGTCACAGCAGCAGAAACAGCAGCAGCAGCAGCAGGCGCAGCAGCAGAAGCAACTGCAAGCACGTCAACAGCAGATTCAGCAGGGTCAGCCTGCGGCCCTTGCCAACGCCACAAAGCCGGCACGCAAGCGGCGGCGGCGGCGGAGGAGGTCTGCCGAGGATGGGACTGCAGGCGGGCAGGAGGAAGGAGGCCCTCCAGCTGCAGCCTCGCCCACGGCAGCGCCCTCGCTACCTGCAGTACCAATGCAGCAACAAGGCACGCCAAGCCAGCAGCGTCTCGAGGGGCTGCCCGCAGCCGTCAGGGGGGCTGCTGCTCTCCCGCAGCAGGGGCAGCAGCAGGGGCAGCAGCAGCAGCAGCAGCAGCAGCATGCTCGGCAGGAAGAGCAGCAGCAGCAGGGAGAGGATGTCACCCACTCATCTGTGCTGGCCGACACTCTGCGGGCCAGCCGGCAGCTCGTCGACCTCTGGTCTGAGAGCCAGCCCAGCGCAGGCGCGGCCGGTGAGGTGGCGCAGCGTGCGGGGCAGCAGTGGAAGCTGGCCCTCGACGCTGTGGCAGCGGCGGCCGGTGAGGTCCCGGTAGACCGGCGGCGTGAGGACCGGCAGCAGGCGCGTGAGCTGCTGCTCCTGCGGCTGGAGCAGCTGCACCGCCGGCAGCAGCAGCGGGCGGCAGCAAAAGCTGGCACCAAGGCGGCGCCAACCGCTCGCCCGGGGCAACAGCAGGGGCAGCCGCAGGGGCCGCAGCAGGGCCAGCAGGCACAGCAGCAGCAGGGGCAGCCCAGCTGGAGCGTGGAGTCAGCGGAGGCGCTTTGCCAGCTGGGCATGGCACCAGAGCAGGCGGCGCAGGCGCTGCTGGCAGCCCACTCCTTTGCGCTGCGTCGGCGGCAGGCAGCCGCCCAGGCGGCGGCCGACGCTGCACGCGTTGCGTCCGAGGCTGCAAGGCGTGCAGAGGCACGGCCTGGGGGTGCACCAGCAGCGGGGGCAGTACCAATACCGGCAGCAGTACCAACAGGGGTGCCAGGTGCTGAGGTGCTATCCACCAGCCCGCCGCCGCCAGTGTCCCCAGAGCAAGTGGAGGCGGCCTGCCGGGCACTGGTCGGGGTGGCTCGGGTGCCGGTGGCGCAGCTGCGCAGGGTGCTTTTGGACGCCCCGCAGCTGCTGGCCTGCACGCCAGAGGAGCTTCAGAAGCAGGTGGGGGCACGCTGGGAGAGGTGGGGGCCATTTGGGGGCGGCAGCGTGCGTGCTGGGCATGGGCACAAAGAGTGTGAGAGGTGGCGCAGAGCACGGGAAGCCTGCATCGCTCACACATGCTGCTTAGGGTGTACAGATGGATTGGTCAATATGTTTCTGGCCCCACCTAGTGGCCTCGACTCTGCCTCCGCTGCCTGGCTGTGCGCTCACTGTCTTACTTTCATGCCTATTTCCACTCGCCCGTGCCCTGCCTCCCCACATGCACGCTGCCCCTGCCCGCTCCGCTGCCGCTGCCGCAGCACGAGGTGCTGGCGCCGGTGTGGAAGAAGCCCCGGCGGCTGGCCACCGCTATCCTCGAGTTCCCAGCCATGCTCAGCCCAGACTTTCCTGCACAGGTGGGGTGACGTGCACTCCTGAGGGTACGGGGGTGGCGGGGGTGGCGGCAGCGGCAGTGTCCCCTCGGCTCCAAGTTTTCCTGCCCTGTGCGGTTATGGATTGAAGCCGCCTCTCGGTTTCCGCTGCCCGGCAGCCTAGCACACGCCCGCCTGCCCGCCCGCTTGCCTGCTTGTTGTGCTGCGCCGCCCCTGTGCCTCTGGCCAGCGCGGCAACCAAACAGGTGCCTTTTCCGCCCGCCTGCCTGCCTGCCTGTCCCCTCACCTGCTCCCCCCCACCGCCTGACTGCAGCTGGGGGCGGGGCTCCAGATGCTGGGCAGCCTGGGATTCAGCAGGGAGCAGGTGTCGGCCGCCATCCTGCGCTTCCCGGAAGTTGTGCAGTACAAGTGAGTGTACAGTGCAAGTGAGGTGCAGTACAATTGACTGTACAGTGCGAGGGTTCGGGCAGTACAAGTGAGTGTGCAGTACAAACGAGGCGGTGGCCAGCATGGCCGGCACGTCCTGCCTGCCTGCCTGCCTGCCTGCTTCGCTGGCTGCCTAATGTGTCCCATGCCTGCCCGTGTCCTGCACATCTGGAGGCGGTGCACGTGCAGCCAGCGACCCACACAGGCAGGCAGCGCTGCCTTCTGGCATCTGCTGGCCACGCCCACTGCCGTGCTGCCTCCCTACGTGACAGATCAGCCTCCCTTCCTAAACGCTGCAGCCCTGGTGGACGCCAGCCTGCCGCCCCTTACGCTGGTCCGGGGGTGAAGAGGTTGCAGCTTGCCCTCACATGTGCGAGTCCTCTTCCCCCGCATTGCCTGCCCGCCTGCTGCAGGCGGCAGGAGGTTGTGCGCCGGCTGCGCCTGGCAGGGCTTGACCTGGGGAAGGCGCCCGGGGAGGTCTTCCATGTGAGTGAGTGAGGGGCTGCACGTTCAAGGGAGGGGAGCTTTACACAGGGGTGCAATGGGGCAGGGGGGTGGGTTGGGCCGAAAGGAAAGGAACCGCCTGCCCCGGTTTCCCGCACCCTCCCCCATGCACCCATGCCTGCGCTGGCGCCTGTCTTCTTCCCAAGCTGCACACCACTGCGCCCGCTTCACCGCCTTTCTCCGCCTCCTTCTCGCCTCACCCGGGTTTATCCACCCGTGCAGCTGCTGGCCAGGCACCCGCACCTGATGAGCAGGGAGGGGTGCGCCGCGCTGCGGGAGAAGCTGCTGCTGCTGGGTTCCTGGCGCCTGCCGCCGCCGCTGTGCCCGCTGGTGCTGGCGCGCTGCCCCACGCTGCTCCAGGAGCCGGATGAGAACATGCAGGTGGGGGCAGACGGGGTGGGTGGAGTGTTGGATCATATAGGGTAGAGGGCAGCGGGCAGGGTGAGGCGATGAGGTGGGGCGGGTGGGCCGGTGGGGGTGAGCCGTTTTACGTGCCATCTGTTGCACGCGGTGACATGCAGGATGCACGTGGTGGGAAAGCAAAGGCACCATGGACATTGAACGCTGCTGTCACATGCTCTGCCCACCGGCACAGAAGGGAGCGTGCATGTGGTCGCACCCCTGCCTGCCGCACTGTCCTCTACTGCTGCTGCGCCTGTCCCTCCACACACAAGCCAGGAGGCGGTGGACATGCCGAGCGGCACACCATATACCTCTTACTGCAGAAGACCGTGTCATGTTTGCTGTGTACTGCGTGCAGGAGGTGGCGGACAATCCTGATCGGCTCGCCATACAGTGTATCGAACAATGCAACAACTCGTCACGTCTGCTGCTGCGTACCGCCTGGCCTGCAGGAGGTGGGGTACATCCAGCTGGGCTACGTTATACATTACATGACATACAGTACACCACATGTGCAACACTTGCCCTGCATGCTGTGTGCTGTGCACGCCTTGCAGGAGGTGGTGGACATCCTGATGGGCTACGGCATGACGTGGCAGCAGCTGCACGCCGTGCTGCTCGGCTACCCACACGTGCTGTGCCTGCAGTGAGTGCACAGCAACCCCTGTGCCAGCCCCGCCGGCCTCCGCCCCCACTTTCCTGCCTGCGTTCCACTGCGTGTGCTCCACTGCGCACCTGCACCTTGCCAACTCCTACTCAGGCGTTGGGGCCATGGCATGTGCTGCAACTTCTGCGCTGTGCCGAGCAAGAGCGGCCACACAGCAAGTGCACATGTCAAGCTTCTTCTGGACCTCCCCGGGCTCTGCACCCTTCTGCCCCTCCGCACCACTGCGCTGCTGCCTGGCCCCGCCCCTGCAGCCCCGACCTGGTGCGCCTGCCCCTCAAGCTGCTGGCGGACTTTGGGATTGGGCTGGAGAAGGTGGGAAGAGGCGGGGAGAGGAGTGCCGGGTGGGGTGGGGCAGGATGGGGGTTGGTGCGCGCGGTGAGGTGCAGGCAGTTCCAAGGTGTTGTGCAAGGAAGGCAGGTAGGCAAGCAGGGTGGAGAAGGTTGTGCACGGGGGGAGGCAGGCAGCATGGGCGGAGGCGGGCGCCAATGTGGCTGAGCAGCCATGTGCCGACACAGCGCAGGCAGGCAGACGCGCTCCCGCTGTGTTTGGTCATTATGACCCAAGGCATCAACTGTGTGTGGAGCAGGGACAACTGACAACCACATTGACAGATGGCGCTGACAAATGGTGCTGACAGGCTATTTGTTGGCGTGTCTATTGCCTGCAGGTGGCCGAGTACCCCCGCGTGTTTGGCCACGACCCGGTGCAGTTCCTGGGCCCCCGCCTGGCGTACCTCAAAGCATACAGCCCCGGTGGGTGGAGGGCTGGGCTGGGAAGGATGGTGGGGCAGTGTTGGAGGGGCGGTAGTGCGCACGGCGGCCAGGCAGGCGCAGGCGGGGAGGGGATGTTGCTAGTGCCGTGCAGCTGCGCCACCGCTTGGTGTCGCCGCCGATGCCTCGGCCTGCCCACTGCCCCGCCGTGCGCGCTGCCCCCTTGCCTCCTCATCCCTCCCCCCCATACACACGCCCACCAACCGAAGCCTGCACACCGCAGGCAAGCTATGCCTCCGCCCGATCAAGCTGCCCTGCCCACCCGCTCGCTCTCTCGACCCCCTGGCTGCGTTCCGCCACCCCCGCGGTCTCCCACCCGCAGACAAGCTGCGCTACCGCCTCATCACGCTGGTCAACCGTTCCGACGAGGAGTTTGCCAGCACGAGGACGGGGAGGCTACCAGAGGAGTATGCCGTGTTCAAGGTTAGGAGAGGGAGGGGGGACGCTCGCAGGCATGCGTTACCTCACAGCACAGCACAACCTTCTTCCGACCTCTGATGCCCTGGTTGCCTGCCTGCCTGCCTGCCTGCCTGCCTGCCTGCCAGTAGTCCAGCCAGGTGCCGTCCAGAGTCTTACTTCTCGAACTCTTTGCCAAGCGGGGTGAGGCACGCGCCACCCACCATGGGGCTGCCCCTGCCCCTGCCCGCCACCCGCCGCCCCAAGCCCGTCGCATCGCGCCCGCCACCCACTCACTCACGCAATCAATCAATCGCGCCCCCTCCCTTGCCGTGTGTTGGTGGCACCCGCAGGACGCGTGGGTGCGCCAGTTTGAGGAGCAGGTGACGATGCCGCTGGGCAGCGGGCAGCGCATCTTTGCGCTCAGCCAGCGCATGTGGTCGCGGGAGGTCACCGAAGACCTGTGGCTGTAGTGCCACCCCCGAGCTGCCCACATCTTGTTCAGACAGGTGGCGTCAAAGGCGGAGGTAGTGGTTGCCCATCAAATGCTGGCACCACCCAAGCGACCTTCTTCAAGTCGACCTCTTGAGTAATAACTGCCATTTTGTCACTGTAAATCAACGGACACGGCCATCTTGAGTAATAACTGCCATTTTGTCACTGTGAATCAACGGACACGGCCAGAGGCTGGCGTTCAGATGGCCTCCGCATTGGCCCAGGCCTCTGCAAATGCCTCGCATCAGGCATGCGTACAACAAGGCTTACAGTGGGGTGAAGGTACATGCTCGGAAATATGGAAACATGCATGGTCTGATGCAGACAAAGGAAGGAAACCGCAACAAGGGGTGGAAGCTGTGCGCATGCTTTGGTGGTGTCTTGCTGGTGGGCCCTTGGGCGGGGAGGGGCATGACGCCTGCTTCTTTGAACCGCGTCTGCTGGTTCGAAACTGGCAGGGCTGCAGCTGGGCTGGAGGCACTCACAGGTGCGCTGCCTGGGTGGCTGCTTTGGCAAGGGCTGGTGGGCAGACGCCACATAGGATTGTGGCAGAAGTTGACATAGGGTTACCATAGGGTCCGCCTGCGCTGGACGCACTCACCGGTGCGCTGCCTGCGGAACGCTCACACTAGTGCGCAGCCGCGCTGCCTGTGGGTCGATCATGGGGTCTTTGGGTAGATGGCTGGAGGCACTCACAGGTGCGCTGCCTGGGGACTGCTGCTGCTCACAGAGTCTGCTGGTGGATCCACTTTGAGAAGAGGTAGAGGGCTCGCTCTTGCTGGGTGTAGGGGACCTGCAGGGGTGGCAGCAGGGGGAGAGGGAGGGAGGCAGGGGAGGCGGGTGGGTGAACGGAGTGGGAAATTTGGGGGGCAGCAAGGGCAGCAGCGATGTGTGATCGCCCACACAACGTGCCAGGTGGCCAGCTCGTTGTGCAGATGCAGGCCTGGGCCAGCAGCCAGCTGGCCGCCTAGTTGGCCAGACAACCACATGCTGAAGTTGGAGTGCCTCCCGGCTTGCCCCCTCCCCTGAGCCGGTGCACGCAACCAACGGCGGGTGCGCACCATGTGGCCGGCACCTCGAACAGAGGCAAACGTGAGGCCCTCGTGCTCCGAAGTCCAGCCGCCAACCTGCGGCGCGCAGCAGGGGCAGGCACTTGCGTTGGGCAAAGCGATTCAATGCGGGCAGGCACGGCACGGCAGGCAGGCAGAGGTGAGGGGCAAGGCAGTCCAGGCGGCAGCCTGCCGCGCACAGCGGGGCCGGAGGGCGATACCCATGCCTGAGATGGTATTGAGGCAGGCAAGATGGTGCGGCAAGGCAGAATTGGGCTGCCCTTCTGACCCGCCAGCCGTGTCAAAGTGCAGCTGATCCCGCGTCAAGCCGGCTGCCTTCAGCAGCCGCCATACCTGCCCGGTGGTGCTGTGCCAGGGGCGCCAGGCAGTCACAAGGGGGAGGTGGAGGGAGCGGATCCAATTGCGGGTGCCGATCACTGCAGCGTGCGGAGGAGGAGGTGAGGCCGAGAAGTGTTGTGGAGTCAGGCACAACCCCATGTGTGTGCACACGGGCATCTGCTGCCAAACCGGCGGGCGCGAGCAGAGCGCATGCTGTGCCGGTGCAGACGCCCACAGGCATGCAGCCCGGCTGCAGGAGCACTGCAGGCTGGAAAGAAGCTCAGACCCAAGCCGGCATGAAGATGGGTGCGCTCACCAGGCACAATTGCGTCCACGTCACCGCTGCAGGCCAGGAAGCAGGGAGACAAGAGGCAGCGCCAAAGGGTGGGCGCTGGATTGGGCACATTATCCCAGGCAAGCCGGGCAGCTCTTGACACAGCATGGTGCAAGAACAGCACTGCATTACACAGCACAGCACAGCGCAGCGCAGCACAGCACAGCACAGCACAGGCCAGCACAGCCCAGCACAGGCCGGCACAGCCCAGCACAGCCCAGCTCAGAGCACCGCCCAGCCCAGCCCAGCACACAACACAGTACAGCACAGCACAGGCCAGCACAGCCCAGCACAGGCCGGCACAGCGCAGCACAGCGCAGCGCAGCACAGCACACAACACAGCACAGCACAGCACAGCACAGCGCCACCCCACCTGTACACCATGATCTTGATGCCGTACTCCAGCAGCTCGCGGTACACCGGCAGCATGGAGGTCAGCAAGTCCTTCCTGGCGGCGGAGGCCAAGGGGTGGGGGAGGTGGGTGCAGAGGCTCGCGAGCGTGCGGTGCAGGCGTGCAATGAGGTGGGCTTGTGCATGGGCAGCAGACCCCACGGAGCCAGGATGTGGCAAGCCGACGGCTCGTCGGGGCCGCAGCACCGGCAGCAGCAGCCGCATGCCGGAACTCCCCACTGCCACACCTCCACTGTTCTTCCCGCCCTGCCATGCCCTCCCCCCCCACCCACACACACACACCGCGAGTAGCTAATGACGGGTGTGCAGTCCTGCCAGGGTCCCGGCAGCTCGCCAGACACGTTGGCGTGCAGCGCCTGTTGCACCTCGGGGCGGTTCAGGTACGCCTCGGTTTCGGAGTCGATACAGGGGTCGTAGTGGCCTGCGGGAGGCATGCAAAGAGGGGAGGAGGAGCAGAGGAAAGGGTAGCCTGAGGGTAGCTGAAGAGGGCAGGGATGCGGGCGTGCATGGGACACACTGGCGGCGTGCGAGGGAGGGCTATAGGAGGAAGGGGCGCAGGGCAGGCGAAGGGGCCAAGGCAGGGCTGGAGCTCACACGGCACGCAGTAACACACATCCTCCGTGGACGGCCCCTGCAACTCACCGCTCAGCAGGTGGCGTGAGCTGGCGCCGGCGGGGTGGTCGCGCAGCATCAGCGCCAGCTGGCGCGCCTGCTTGGCGGGGCCGGGGAGGCAGACGTCGGCGTAGATGTCGTCTGCGGGGTGAATTAGAAGCAGGCAAAAACATGTCTAAGTATAGTGGAATCATGAGTTGTGTTTGTGTGTGTTATTGTTGGTACTGTGGCATACACGTTGCGGCAAGGGTGGGGCAAGCGTAGTATGCAAGCAAGGTGTTGCGCAAAGAGGATTAGGCAGGAGCATGCGTGCGCGGGGAGACATGCCCCAGCGCAACTGTCAAGTTAGGCCACAGTGCCGTTGCACACATTCGCACAGCAGGGTGTTGGTTTCCCCCCAGTTCACAGCTCACAAATGTTGATGCCCCCCATCTCCTCCATGGCCTGGTTCACGAATAGATCGCACTTCTCTGCTTTGCTGCCCGCCGCCGGCCCGGGCGCGCCGGTGGGGCCCTGGGTGGCTGACACAAACAGATCCTCCTCTGCCTCCCACGGGCCCTTGCCCTGCAGGCAGACCGGGGGGCGGCAGGGGTGGGGGCAAGGTGTTGAGGGATGGGCAGTGAGTGTGGCCCCAGGCGGTGGCAGACACGGACTGATGCCCCTCGCCCCTAAGCGGGTGAAAAGGCAGGGGGGACAGACGTCGGCAGAGCAGCTAGTCTCTAATCTAGATGCCAGCACCAGCAAGGGTGTTGCGTGGCGAGTGAAAAGGTGCAACATGCGCAGGCAGGCGGCCAGAGTGGCGCCGCCCCTTTGGGGGAGCACTGTAGGGATCACACACCGAGGGAGGCTCTTGCAGCGGGTAAATGTGCTCAAAGTCGCAGTTTTCCAGCGCCCCGTCGCGCGCCTCTGTCGAAATGATGGCGTGGCTCCACCAAAAGTGGAGCGCCCCTTTTGAGTCCGTGGCAGGCACCGTCAGCGCGTTACCTGCCGAGCGGGGCAGGCGGGCGGGCGGGCGGGGCAGAGCGGCGACGCAGCGGAGAAAGGAGGCTCAGCAAAGTGTCCCTGGTGTGGTGCCCTGCCCACCTGTGCAGGCTCTGCCTCCAGAGGCCCCACATTTGAAAAGTCGCAGTTGCGCCGCATGCCATCCGTCGCCTCTGTCGACGTGATGCCGTGCGTGTACCAAAACGTGACGGCGCCCGCGTTCTCCGCACGCGGGTGCGTCCACGCGTTGCCTGCCAGCGTGCCCGGGGCACGGCTCGGCAGCGGGCGCGGGCTCAGCACAGCACAGCATAGCGCAGCACATCGCAGCGCAGCACAGCGCAGCATGGCACAGCATGGCACAGCACAGGGCAGCGTCACACTGGTGTGCCCTGAGCTGACCACCAAGCACCGGCAGGCCCTCAAGCATCCCTTTGCACCCCTCTGCAGCCCAAGCATCACAACAACCACCAACACGCTTGTGCACAGCCGGGCCACCCTGCCGGCAGGCGTCGTAGCCCCCAAGCCCTGGCCCCGCCCCCTCACCGACCAGGAAGCCCTGCAGGTTGATGGGCTGCTCAGCCGAGTTCTCTTCCTTGTTGCCCCGCAGGATCTCCCGCGCCAGGTTCGGCACATCTGGGGGGCAGGGCAGGGGCAGGGGCAGGGGAGGACATAGTCCTATATGTGTTGGCGGCTTTGCAGACATGAAACGGTCGCCTGGAGCGATGTATCGCGCCAGGTTGGGCACATCTGGGGGACGGCAAGGGCAGGGGCAGGGGCAAGGCACGCGCAGAGGGTGGGCAGGGAGGAAGGTGGGCGCACCAGAACGGTGCGGAGGCAGAGGCACGCCTGCTTGCGTCGTGTGCCACCCAACCCGCAATAAGGAGGGAAGATAGCAAGGCCCTCGCCAACAGCCAGCCATCCAAAGCCACGGCCCTGCCCACCACATTCCACCCCTGCAGCCCTGCCCCCGCCTCACAGTGCCCCGCGTAGCTCTCGCCCGACAGCCAGAAGCCGTGGGGGCGGTACTGGGGGAAGCGGTCAAACCAGCGCAGCAGGAACTGCCGCGAATCCTCCGCTGTGCGCGCGTCGCCTGCAGCGGCATGTGATGACGAATCGACTCTATCAAATAAAGCAGAGAGCAATGTGTGTGCATGCATGCGCATGGGAGAGAGGGAGGCAGTATGTGCAAGAGAAGGGTAGGTTGTGGTGTGCTTGAAACTTTCTTTGCACACCGATCACACATCTGCCTGCCCCTGCCCCGCCCATGCACAGGGAGGGCCCTGCGCACCGATCACACATCTGCACACCACTGCCCCGCCCACCCTTACAAATAAGCTCCACACGTACAGACATTAAAGGAGTCTCTATAAGAGTTTCCTCCTCACCTGTGACCATGTCAGCGCTGCTGTTGGAGTAGGAGAAGCCCACAAAGGCGGGGCTCTCCAGGAACAGCATGTTGGCCACCCTGCAGGGGGCACACAGCAAGCCGGTGATAGCAGGCCACCTGTAACTCAGCTGCTGCTCAACAAGCCGCACGCACTTCCCCCCTACCCACCACTTCTCCTTACTTACCACTCCCCCCGCCCGTCCCCCCGATGCTCGCGAAAACAATGCTCACCCCCTCGACCCTCGTCGCCACGTCTTGCCCACACTCCACCAGCCGCCGCCTCCCCCGCCACCCTCCCGCCGCCCGTCCCCCCATCCATTCCCGCCCACCACACCTTCCTCACTCCCCCCACCCACCTGTTCCATGCAAACTTGTTAGGGATAAGCTTCTTGCCGCCCTGCGTGGGGTAGAAGGGGCCCAGTTCCGCCAGGAAGCCGCCCCCCAGGGAGGAGCAGCCCGGGCCGCCGTTGAGCCACAGTACCAGGGGGTCGGTCCGCGGCCGGCTGGTGGACTCAACGAATGTGTAGAACAGGGCGCGCCCCGCCTCCTCGTCTACCGTGATGTAGCTGCATTTGGGCACAAGGCGGGGAGGCAGGGAGGTGGGCGCAGGCGTGCGTGGCGGCACAGAGGATGTAGAACAGGGCACGCCCCGTGTGCTCATCCACGGTGATGCCACTGCAAGGCAGGCAGGCAGGTGGGTGCAGACGCAGGGGTGTGTGTGGAGCCACAGAGGGTGGAGGAAAGAGCGCACAGCACGCCGTGCTTTCTGATGCAGAATAATGTGGCTGGAAAGGGTGGGACGGGGCGGGGGAGGGTGCAGCAGGGTGTGGAGGTGGTGGCGAGAAGAGGGGCATCGCGGCAGCACAAGGGCAAGCAGCATGGGCGCCGGCGGGTGCGGGCTGGCGACCAGGCCGGGCAGGGTGGGAGAGCGGGCAGAAAGGGCCAGGAGGGCACACTGCACGGCACGGTTGAAAGAAGAGCCTCGGCAGCCGGCTGGCGCTCACCCAGAGTATATGCGCAGGTGGTGGGCGGGCGGGGCGCCGGGCAGGTGGGTGACGCGGTCGGCTTCAGCCTCCATTGTGTAGTCTGAGGGGTCCCAGCGCTGCAGGGGCGGGTACGGCAGGAGGAGCGACGTAGGCTGGGCGGCACAGAGGGTGGGACCACTACTGCCAGCGAGGGGCGGCAGGGCGCAGGGGCCGCCCAGCACGCCCACCCCAGTCCTGCCGCAGGGCTTGCGGCGACCATCGTGGCTACTGCACTTGCGATCGGGCGGGTTTGAGCTCACGTCAGAGGCGACCTCCTCAGCAAACAGCGACGACTGTTCATGTGTTTGTGGCCTGGCCCAAGCCAGCCCTGCCAGGAGCAGCGCCACCACTGCTGCGGCCCGCATCGTGACGTGATGCACAACGACTCCTGAACCCGGATGGGCTGCTCTTTCCGAATAGCTGGAAACCGAAAGGCCAGCTCAGCATTTTCACTGGGGACCAAAGGTCGTCTTGTTTCGCTTGGTCTGTAATTCATTGAGCATAGGAGTGCGGCCCATTGCACACCAGAATGAGCGCCCTGGTGTCGCTGTCTCCAACGGCAGCTCTGCGCGGCATGGTGCATCGAGAGGGCAGCTCCCAGGCCGAGGGCAAGAGCAGGCAAGCGCCCCTGGCAAGCTTGATTTGGGGCAGGGCGCGGTCCAAGGCCACCGGACGGCGTCACGAGGTGGCCACGCCCCGCCGCGCGTGGCACTGCTGCCGCATCTCCCCCGCCTTTTCACCGCGCTGCTCGCCGCTGCCGCTGCCCCTGCCTGCAGTGGGAGCAGCGCCGACCTGCAGCTCATCCAGCAGAAGGCAGGGGACGCAGCTTCTTGCAAGCTCGCAGCTTCAAGTTTCAAATACATGCCCAAGGGGACCCTTTCCGCTCAGCCTGCTTGCTGCGGCATGGGCCCGCCCGGGCTCCCATTCTGGCGGCAAACCCTAGAATCCTTGTAAGCCATCCCTGCCTGCAGATCCGCCACTCCCCCGGCCTCCTGCCCAAGCTGGCGGCCGTCTACTACGTGTGGTCCTTTGGCCTGGGGGTCTACTGCTGGCTGCTGGCCGCCTGGCTGTGCAGCTTTGCGCCCGCCCTGCTCTGGCCGGCGCTCGTTCTGTGAGTGCACGACCTGCCTGTTGGCCGCTGCCTGGGTGCAGCTTTGAGATTGGGTTGGCATGCCGTTGTGAAGGCCCTGGCAGCCCCTATGGCTCCACTCTGCCTGCGATGCCTCCACTGGTACCATCCCCTGTTGCAACCCGCACCTCCCACCCCCGTTTACTTTCGTCCCTGCCTCGGCAGCTACACGCTGTACGTGCACACCTGGGGTGCCGAGGCGCCCCGGTCCGGCAGCTGGCGCGCCCCGCTCAGGCGCTGGGCGCTGTGGAGGTGGATGGCCGCCTACTTCCCCGCCAACCTGCACAAGACAGCAGACCTGCCGCCCGGCAAGCCATGTGAGCGCTGCGGGCGGGGTGAAGGCATTGCTGCGCATGCGTGAGAGAGGAGGGGGAGGGGTGCCTGCACCATCCTCAGGCAGGGCCAAGGTGCACCAGCGCTGGAGCAGTGCTTTGCTTTTGTGGGTTCACAGTCTGATTTCCGCAAACAAAGTGCAGTGTCGTGGGGGGTAGGAGGGTGATGTGAGGCCCCCCGCCCTGGCCGTGGTCGCTGCTGCTCAGAACCCTGCTAAGCGAAACAGCAGCCTGATTCCCGAGTCATGGTCTGATTGGCCTGCCTCGCTGCCCTGCGCTCCCCCCACCCACCCCTCTGCCTGCCTGCCTGCCTGCTGCACCCCCTCCCTCTTTCAGACATCTTCTGCTCCCACCCCCACGGCATCGTGTCCTGCGGGGTGAGGCCGCTCGCAACACCCCAGCAGGCAGCGCCTGCAGCTAGTAGCTAGCAGCCGGCCTCACAGGGCACCTGAGCGGCCGCCGTGCGGCAGCCGTGTCCTCCCAATCCCTGCCGCTCACCACAGCAGCGTCCCTCTGTCAGATGCGCACCCATGATCCCTCTTTACCTGGCCTGGATGGATTTTCGAAAACTTGCTGCCCGCCCGCCCGTGCCCCTCAACCCTCTTTGAAGCTGCTCCCCCACTCACTCCGCGCCCCGCCCCCTGGTGTTGCAGGCCTGGCTGGCCTTTGGCTCCAAGGCTCTCGGCTTCTCCCGCCTCTTCCCCGGCATCGACTGCCGCGTCCTCACCCTGCAAGTCAACTTCCGCTCCCCCTTCCAGCGGGAGTACCTGCTGTCCCACGGTGGGTGTGCTCTTTGCATTGCATTACTGATACTGTCGGGCAGGTGCCGGGCGGGCGCCACGACGCCGGATGGCCCGGCACTACAGGACCTGCCCTGCATGCTGGGGCGTCTGGCAGCACTCCCCTCTGTGGCCGAGCCTGCCCAGCCTGATCAGCTGGCCCACGTGCCCTCACCTGCAGGTGTGTGCGACGTCAGCAGGCGCACCTGCCTCAACCTGCTGCGGGCCGGCAAGTCCATTCTGATTGCGGTGGGCGGAGGCACCGAGGTGAGGAGCGGGCTGCCAGCTGTCCCCATGAGCAGGAGGTGCCACCCAAGCAAATGCAGTGCTCCCGCTCCCGTGCCCGGCCAGTAGCGGCTGCCTGGTGTCTGCACGTCTGCGCTCAACTGCATGCCTGTCTCTGCAGCTGCCTTGCGTCCGCTCACTGCTGCTGCTGCTTCCGCTGCCATGGTGCTGCTGGCTCGACTTCTGGCTCTGATTTGACCCTCCTCCCTCGCCTGCCATGGCTTTCGCCTCTCCAGAAACAGCATGCCAAGCTGCACTGCGTGGTGATGCCAGCCTGTTCAGTTCCGATGCCCCCCTGGCTGTGCAACGCGCGCATGCCCTCCGACCGCTGCCCCCCACTGCCTGCCACGCTTGCTTGCTTGCCTCCCCACCACCCCAGAGCCTGTACGCCAAGCCGGGCGCCAACGACTTGGTGCTGCGCCGGCGCCACGGGTTTGTGAAGATTGCGCTGCGCACGGGCGCCTCTCTGGTGCCTGTGTATGTGTTTGGAGAGAATTCGACCTTCAGGTGCATGTGGATGAGGCGTGGGTTTGTTTGTGCTCGACAGGTGGCAAGAGCGCCACGTTCGGGTGCGCGTGGGCATGGGCAGATGTATAGGGGTTGGGGGTTGGCGCTACTTTGCCCCAGCGGGGACAGCAGGCGGCGCCAGCGCTGTATGCTGTGTGCAGTGCACGGAGGCCTACCTGCTTGCTTGCTTGCTGCAGCTGCAGAGGGCATCCAGGGGGGTATCACTCACCCCCTGCCACCCACACCTGCTTGATTGCCCGCCCGCCCCCCCATGCCGCCCCCCCAGGACTGTCAACGAGCTGCCGCCCAGCTCGCGCGTGCGCCGCCTGCAGCGGGCGCTCACCAGGCTGACGGGGTGGGTGTGCACCCACCTTCAGGGGATGTCAAAGGCTGTATCGAGTTGACTAGACTGGGGCAAGGATTGGACCCGGCGGAGCAAGACAGGGTTGGCCCCCGACGGTCGCTCCGCCGGCAAGGCTGCGCTTTGGTGCGCCGCTGCAGGCGGTGCCCGACACCCATACGTCCCTCCCTCCCTTCCCTCCCCAAGCCGTTCCTTGCAGCTGCACCACCCCTCCCTCTCACCCGGGTGCACCAACCCTGCTCTGCATCCTGCTACTCCGTTGTCATCTCGCCAAAGTCCTATCTTAACAGTACCAGTCAACCCACCCGACTGCGCTGACACCCCTCTGCAACCTGCTTATGCCTCCTCCCCCCGCCCCACGCAGCTTCACCATCCCCCTCTACTTTGGCACCGGCCTCTTCCTGCCCTGGGGCTTCCTGCCCTTCCCCGTGCCCCTGGACGTGGTGGTGGGGCAGCCGCTGGAGGTGCCCAAGTTTGAGGGTGAGGGGGGATGGGTGTCACTTAGAGGGCGGGTGCCACGTAGAGGGCGGGTGCCCCTCCCTGTGCTCTCAAGATGTGGGGGTGGTAGGGGGGGCAGCCGCTGCACGTGCCCAGGTTCCAAGGCGAGTAAGAACGCAGGGAGGCGCCCTTGTTGTTAGGGAGGGTGGGTGCCCCTCTCCGTGCCGCTGCGTGTGTTGGAAGACGAGTCCCTGGTTGGGGTCAGACAGGTTGAGGGCAGGTTTTGGCGGGGACCGTGACAAAGAGGGTGGGCGCTCTTTGCCGTGCCCCTGGGTACGCTGGTGGCCTGCCGAATGGCCTGTCGAGTGGCCTGCCGCCTTTGGCGGGCAAGTGGCACGCGTGTGGATCGACTGGTGCCGGCAGGGTGTCTCCATTTGACACCTTTTCACCTCTTGCCTGGTCCCCCAGCCTCTCCCCTAGCTCTTCCCATGCGTCCAAGACTTGTCACCTGTCAAGCCCCTACTCTGGTGAAGGGGCACCACACTGCCCACATTGCTCCCACCCCTCCCCCCAACTCAGTTGGACGGCGCCCGCTACTCCCCGCTACTCCCGTCGGACGGCGCCCGCTACTCCCTGCCCCTCTCCGCCCCCCTCCCTGCATCCTGCAGGGGACGAGTCGTCTGCCGAGTTTGGGGCATTGGTCGACAAGCACCACGCCGCCTACGTGGCGGCGCTGCGCGCGCTGTTCGAGGGGCACCGTGAGAAGTACGCCAAGGGCGAGGCTGACCTGCGTTTGGTGGAGTGAAGCTGCCTTGGCTCTGCCTGGCTGGCCATCTGGCTGGCCGGAGGTAGGCTGGAGCAGCTGTAGAGAGGCACGTGAGCCAGCCTCACCTCAGGCACTCTTCAGGTTGAGCCTTCCGCCTGGTGGCCCTCACATTCCCCCGAGGTCTCTGACCGGGTGCTCCGCCCTGCATCTCCTCTTGTCGGCGCAAGTCCGCGTCTTTCAGACACCTTTATAGCGTCATTTGGGGGCTTTTATGCCAAGCAAAGCGCTCCTGCAAGCGAGCAACA
>JAPTJF010000229.1:0-95751 GCA_029339195.1 Micractinium sp. NFX-FRZ
GCCGGCGGCAGGCGCGCGCCGCACCGGCGGCTGCGGCGGAGGCGCGGCGGGCCGCGGCGAGGCCTGCGGGTGGGCGGGCGGTGGGGAGGCGGGGGGCAGGGTTGGAGTACTGCAGCAGCAAGGGGGCTGGAAAACGCAAGACAAAGGGACTGGGAGAGCTTGCTGGCGCTGACAGTGACAGCTGCCATCCTGGCTATGCCAGGAGCAAGTCTGGCTACCCCTCCCAGCCAACCCGCCCACCCACCACCCACCCACCCACCGCCACCTGTTGAAGCGCCTCTGCCCTCCGTTGCAACTTGACAAAGCCGGCATCCACCGTCCAGTTCTGCCGTCCCGCCACTCAACAACCCGACACGCACCGCACAGTTCTGCCGTCCCACCCCACTTTGCCCGCCCTGCACTAGCCCCGACCTGTAGTACATGCCTCTGCCCCCTATCCCACTCCAGCAACCCACCGTCCACTCTACTCGCCCCGCCCTGGCCCTGCCCCCCGGCACTTACCCCCACCTGGATGGAGTACTTTTGCCTCAGCAGGTCCAGGAAGCGCAGCTTGTCGGTGCGGGCGTGCTCCAAAAGGAACTCGTCCTGAGAGCAAGACACACGGCGAAAGAGAGCAGGCAGGTGGGTGGGGTAGGGGACGGCTGGTGAAAGAGAGCAGGTGGGTGGGTAGGATAGGGGGCGGCAGTTGGCTGGCAAGGGGCAGGAAGGACAGCATGTGCTCCACCAGGGACTCGTCCTGCAGGAAGAAACATGGTGACATAGCAGGGCGGGAAGGGCAGATGGTTGGGAGGGGGGCAGGACAGCGGGTGCTCCACCAGGAGCGCGTCCTGCAGGCGCACGTGGCATGGCGGAGCAGGAGCAAAGGGCACAAAGTGTGGCGGCAGGCAGATGGGCAGCAAGACGGACAGCAGAAAGCTAGCTCAGCCAGGGTTCGTCCTGTAGCAAGGAAGATGGCGAGGGAGCGGCAAGAAACATGGTGTGAGAGCAGGGAAGCAGGGGAAGGGCGGATGGTTTGGGGAAGGAGCAGGAACGGCGGCGTGCACAGTCGGGCGTGACTCGCCCGCCCTGAAGAGGCAGGGGCGGGGGTGAGCTGCAGGTGGGAAGGGACGATGTAGTTGTGAGGGACACAGCTTGTCAGGAGGGTGCGTGCTCAGCCGGGATTGTTGACATCAAGATCATGCAGGGGGCAGGTGGGGACTGCGGGACAGAGATTGATTGCCAAGGGAGGGGATAGGCAGGGAGGGGTCGGGTGCTCAGCCGTGAAATTGTCCAGAAAGGTGAAGGGGGCAGGGGGCACGGTGGGGGGGGGAAGGGCCAAAGAGATGAGGCGGGTGATAAACACACGCTCACACCTGCATACCCCCATACCCACCCACGTACCTGATCACCCTCCTTATTGCAGCAGGAGAGCTAAGAGCCGACCATCTCGAAACACATACGAGTACTCACCACCCACCCACATGCGCCGCGCCAGCCACCCCCACCCACCCCGACAACATACCTGCGCGTACTCCTCCTTGGGAAAGTTGAGCTCGGCGACGTCCCCCCGCAGCTTGAGCGCGGCCCGGTCGTAGCACCGCGCCGCGTCCTCCGCCGTCTCGTAAGACCCCTGCAGGGGTGAGGAGGGGTGAGCATGGGACGGTATGGAAACCCTTACTGCAGGGGGGCGAGGGGGGAAGAGCAGGAAAGAGGTTCCCACAGCACCGCCCCCGGTCCCAGCCACCTTTGAGAGCCCAGCATGTGGGTGTGGACGGGCAGTGGGCAGAGAGCCGGGGCAGAGGGGGGACGGGCACGGGCGTAAGCTGAGGCGGGCATCGGCGAAGAAGAAGGAATGGAGAGAAAAAAGGCAGGAGGAGCCGGGTAAAGGGGGTGGGGCAGATTGGCAGCGCTGCCGGGCGAGCGGGCAGGCGGGTGGGCCAGGCGTGGTAGAAACAGGACAGCGCCTTTTCGGCCCGGCCAGGCGCGTGTTTTGCCTATCCCATCTGGCTCGTTGCCAACCAGAACCACAGATCCATCCCAGCTGGCGGCTCGGCTCACCAGGTGGCGCTGGAAGCCTTTGGCCTTTTGACTTCCCTGGATCCTGCGCAGGGGGAGAGGGGGAGGCAGCAGGGGGCAGAGGGCGTGGATGGGAGGGCAATACAGGTTGCTGCGCCGGCGTGGGTTGTTGCCCTGGCATTTGCAGCAGAGGAAGGCCAGCGGCCACCCCTCCCTGCTCTCCCCCTGCTCCTACCCAGCGTATTGCCAACCGGCCCAGACCCAGGGGGAGCAAGTTTGAAGCCCTGCATTTGGGTCGGGACACCCGGGGCGCATGCACATGTGCCAAGCAGGCGCCTGCTCCATGTGAGTATTACAGTAAGGTACAGTAAGGTATTACTAACTACTCACCAAATGTGGGCCTCCCAGTTGCCTGTCCGCTTGTACTGCGTCACACCCACCTGCGAGCAACAGTGGCAGCAGCAGCAGCAGATGGGCAGGCACACGGGAGTTGCGATTGTGGCAGGGGGCAAGAGGGGTCCATCACCACCACCAGCAGTATGGAACACAGCCCCTGGGTAAGCCCCCACTCCTGCCAACACAAGCATTGCACCAGCCACAGAATACGCTGCGGCCCGCTCACAAAAGGGGAGGTCTTGCTCTTGGGTCCGCTGCGCTTCTTCCCTCCCCGGGCCCCTGCGGGCGGCTGCGCCGGCGGCCGCGGAGTGGGCGCGCCCGCCGGTCGCGCCGGCGACCGCTGGGTGTCAGTCATGCACGCCCCAGCTGCAGCTCTGGCGGCCTGCACTGTCAGCAGGAGCAGAGCGCCACGATCATGCGTGCGCACGCTGCACCTCCACCGCGTCAGGAAGGTGGGGAGCAGGGGAGCAGGCCCGGCGTTCAGGGAGCACACGTGCAGACTGACGGTCTGCCAGACCAGCAGCGTGCGTGCTGCTTTCGGGGCGAGCAGTCCTGCGTTCCAGAGCTGCTCGCGGCTCACCCTGCACACGCGTCCTTGCGTGCTCTGTGCTGCTGTGTGCCGAGTGATGACAGAGTAGGAGTTCTGGGAGAGAAGGGAAACGAGGGACGGGCCGCTCCCCCAGGCGCTCATGCATCCACTTTCCACCTTGCCGAGCGCAGTCTCTCGGACTGGCCCCCTGACTGCCGCTTCAAACCTGCGAACAGAGCCCCCTCTGCACTATCGCTTGGCAGACCAGCACGCACTGTGTCCGTGCCAGCAGCCCTCGGCAAAGCTTTGAAAGGCAATGGCTCGGCAGCCCTCGCTCTCAGGCGTAGCCCTGCAGTTGGGAGGCCAGGAGGCACAGCCAGAGGCACTGCACGGCCCGCTCAACATGAGCCCTGGTGGCGAGCGCTTTAAACAGCAACCGTCCAGCAGCGACTGCAGCAGCATCTGCAGCAGCCGCAGGTGAGGTAGACGAGAGACGCCGCCATGTGTGTGTCCTGGACTGTCCCTAAATTCTGCCACACACCTCGCCGCCGCTACCTGGCATTGCCTTGCGCCGCCGCCGCCGCCGCCACCGGCCATGCTGTTGCTGTTTCCACTTTGGCTTTTTAAGCCTGCTGTGCTTACAAGCAGACACGACTGTGAGCCTTGGCCTCCCTTGCCTGCCTGACTGACATGGGTTCCATTATGTGTCTAAGACTTTCTATCGTCCCCTCTGCTGCAGCCTCAGCCTCAGCCAGATGAGCAGCCTGGGAGAGGCAGTGCGCCGTGGCGACGCAGCAACAGTGCCGGCCCACCTGGCCGCCGGTGCGGACCCAAACAGCACCGTGCCGTGCTGCCTCAGCGACGGGATCCCCGGGTGGAGCGCGCTGCACGAGGCCTCGGCACAAGGGCATGCCCGGGTGGTGAAGCTTCTGCTGGAGGCGGGGGCAGACCCCTCAGCTGCAGACAACCTGTACAGCTCCCTGCCGCTGAGCCGCGCCATCTACCCTGGGCACCTGCCCGTGGTGCGGCTGCTGGTGCAGGCGGCAACGCCTGAGTCCATGCAGCACCGGAATGAGGGCGGGTGGACGCCGCTGGACGTTGCGCTGCAGAACAAGCGGTTTGACGAGGCCCGCTGCCTGCTGGAGGAGGGCCCGCTGCAGCCGCTGCCAGGGCTGCTCACGCAGCTGCGCAAGGCGCGGCTGCGGACAGAGGGGGAGCGCGTGCCGCCGCTGTATGCACCCGTGGTGGCCCGCCAAGCGCTCACGCCTGCCCAGTGGAACCGGCTGCCCACCCCCTGCCCCGGCCTGGGCGCCGCGCTGCCCGTGGTGCTTGCCCGCTCCGCCTCTGAAGCTGCACGCCTGGTGCGGCACCTGCCCCCCGCCGAACGCGAGCGCCTGTGCGCTGCAGCCCTGAGCTTGCAGTGCATGCGGCAGCGGCGGCGGCGGGTGGCGCTGCCGCCTGAGCTGGTTGGGCGTCTGGCGGCGGAGGCGCTAGCCTGACTCTCATTCTGATGCACCTGCCTGCAGCCAGCTGTCTGCATCGCAAAAATCAAGTCCACCACCATGCCAGGCCGGCACCCACATGCCTGGCCATCTGCTTCCCTTGTGCCGTGCTCTACTGGCCGCAATCGTGCTTCTCTATCCCATCAATGTCACCCATCTCGGCCTCCGAATATCGTGATCTCCCCTGCAAACCCTTTCCCTTGCATGGCCTTCTGCTCTTCGCTGCCCTCTCTCCACACCCGCTCTGCTGCCGGCACAGCCCTCTCACCTCCTACGTCCCCATCCCTTGCGCGCTCGCCACCTCTCTGCATTCATCCACCCTGCTCCTGCCAAACATCAACGTGTCCAAACTTGCAATGTCGTATTGAAAGCAACACTGGAGCACTAGGCAGACGCAGAGCACACCAGGCGCACACAAACCTAAAAACCTCAAGACAGGCTAGCCTAACCACAGCGTCTCTCAGCGCGTCCTAGCTGGCCCACACGCCGCCTGGCGTCAGCTGGCTCACAGCCCATCAAACATATCAACTTCTTCAAGCAGCGCTGCCGAAGGAGAGATGTGTGTGCTACGCGGCTTCTGCCCCTGCTGCTGCCCCTGCTGCTTCTGGCGCTTGTGTGCTGGCGCCTGCGCCCCGCCAATGCCGCCTCCACTCCCAGTTGTGCGCTTGAGGCCCGCCGGCGGCAGCTGCTGCAGCTTGTGCTCCTTCTGCTGCTGCTGCTGCGGCGGCTGTTGCTGCTGCTGCTGCGGCTGCTCTGCCTCAGCAAACGCCTCAGCAAAAATGTCGGACTCCTCCAGAGCCAGCAGAGGAGCGGACACCTGGCGGCGCTGAGCTGGCACGGCTGCAGGCTGGCGCCGCTCGGGCGGGGGCGTGGAGGCTGAAGTTGACCCTGCACGGCCTGCTTGCTGCCCCTGTTTCTGCTGCTGTGCCTGCTGCCGCTGCTGCGCCTGCTGCCTCTGCTGTGCCTGCTGCTGCTGCCTCTGCTGCTGCTGCTGCTGCTGCTGCTGCTGCTGCTGTGCCTGCTGTGCCTGCTGGAGCTGCTGCTTGGCGCGTGCTGCCGCCGACAGCTGCACAGGCGGCGACGGCGAGGGCTGGCGGGAGGGTGCCTGCTTCACAATCATGTGCTGCTTGGGGATGAACAGCGAGTCATCGCTGACGGCTGGGCGGGCCTGCTTGGGCGGCAGCCTGCTGCCCAGCGCCGCCGGCTGCGGCTGCTTCTGCTGCTGCTGCTGGTAGCGGGCCTGGAGAGGCGTGGGCAGCGCGCCACTGCTGTTGATGCTGGCAGCTGCGGGGGACAAAGTGCGGGGGCTGCTCAGCGGCACCGGCCTGCCGCCTGCCGCTGGCATGGGCGACAGCCGCGGCGGCGGCGCGGCAGGCTGCGGCACCGCGCCATAAGGCTGCCGAATGCCGCCGCCGCTGGCTGCCTTCCATGCCCCACCTGCTGCTGCGCCCGGCCGCACCGCTGGGCGGATGATGGTCCGCTGCCCCGCCTGCTGCTGCGACGCACCACCCCGGCTGCCCACAAAGCTGCTGCTGCCGCCACCGCCAGCACCCTTGCCAATCCCCAGCTTTTTCAGAAGCCGGTCCTTGGTGGACGCCTGGCCTGGGGACTGAAAGAACTGGCGGTGCCCGTTGCCACCGCTGCCGCCGCTGGCGCCGCTGCTGCGCTGGCGCCGCTTGTGGGCCATTGGCTCAACCACCATGACGTGCCGCGCCTGCTTTGCCTGCTCCTCCTGCTCACGCAGCGCGCGCAGGCGGGCGCCGCTCTCCACCTTCTTGCGCTCCAGCTCTGCCTGGCGCTGCTCAAACAAGGCCCTGCAGGGGGAGGCGTATCGGAGGGTCATGTGTTTGAAATCTGCAGCATGTCGGCAGCGCGGCCACAAAGTGTGCCCCCCAGGCTGCCGCATCGTTGGTGCATCTACCCAGAAGTGCCTCCATGGCACCGGCCAGGCTGGTGCAGAGATTTCAAGTCCTGCCCGTCAGCCTGAGCGCCCATCGCAGGCCGACACAGCACGAGTGAGCTCACCACACGCGCGACCCTCCCCCAGGCCCCCTCTCCTGCTTGCCTGTAGTCTGCGGGCCGCACGCCCGGGACAAACGCGACGTCCGCCGCCGCCGGCAGCTGCGGCAGTCGCTCGCCCGGCGCTGGCTCGCCGAACCGCTCCACCACCAGGTGCCGCCAGTAGGGCCACAGCCAGGGGCTCAGCTCCCGCCCGGAGCCCTCCCGAGTGCCATCCTCAATTTCGGCAAGCTCCTCGGCGGTGCAGTGGGATAGCACGCCATCCAACAGATCCACCGGCAGAGCACCCACGTCCCCCAAGTGATGCTTGTACTTGATGAGCGTGTTCAGCTGCGCTCGTGGGTGCGGGGCGGGTGGGTGGGGCAAGGCAAGCAGAGGCAGCGGCGGGGCGGCGGGCGACGAGGGAAGAGCAGGCGAAGGCGGCAGGTGAGCGACAGATACACACAGCAGCGACGTCCTAGCAGCGCAGCGCCAGATCCATAAGACAGTCAGTAAGGTGTGGTGAGCATGCTCACCGTCAGCTGCTGCAGCGTGGGGAACATGCTGGTCCGGCCAATGGGCAGGAGGCGGGACGGCAGTGGCGGCGGGCTGGGCGGTGTGTGAGGTCCAGGGGGCTGTGAGCGCCCCAGGCCGCTGCCTCGGTTTGTGTGCGGTTTGCTGGTTTTCAAGGATGCCAGCGCCGCGTTCTGTGCTCTTTGGGCAGAGCGGGTCGCAGCCGCGCTCAGGAGAGGCTTCGAGGCACGGCCCTGCGCGTTGGAATGAGGGGCTCGCGTTGCGGAGCGAGCGTGCGATTCGGGGGAGACAGCGCTGGGCGAAGGCCGGGGAAGCAGGAGCACACCTTCTCAGCAGCAGGCACGCCGCGGCGCAATGGCAGGCTGCACCTGCCTTGCATGTGGCCTCAGAGGTTCCGGCTGCGGCCCCTGCACCCAAATAATGTCTATCATCCCACAGATGACATGCCATGATTGCAAAACACCGCTGCAGCAGCCAGTCAGTGCAACAGGTAGGGGTGGACGTCGGTTGGGGCGTGCAGCAGTGGAAGGCAGGCCAAGGGCAAAGCGGGCAAAAGAATCGAGTTGAATCAATCGTTGATGGGTTTGGAGCAATGCAGTGAAGTTTAAAAGGAGGGGGTGCTGGGGAAAAGCAAGCAAGGGGGTAGGCCAGGGGGGCATGGGGGGGAGGAGCCGGGAAAAGCATGCAGGGAAAAGGACGAAGCTTGGCGCCGCGGCCCAAAGGCGCGCGGGCGGGCAGGGGAAAAGCATGTGCATTGCTGTTCATCTACAACTCGTGGCATCGAAGGCACTGCCCCGGGTTGGTGATGCACAGAGCAGGCCTCAGTGGGCGGCGCTCAGCAGGCCTCTCGTAGTGTTGCGCAGTTGGCGCTCCTAAACACGCCGCTCTGTGCAATCCAATCCACACAGTGGGTTGGGCTGCGCTCGGCGAGGTGGGTGCTCACGAGACGTACATCTTCATGCCGTTGACGGGCGCAATGGGGATGACGGTGGGGTGCGTCTGGCCGGCGCTCTTGGGGTCCACCGGGGTGAAGGTGAAGCGCTGCAGGGTGGAGGGGGGCAGCGACCAGGGCAGGGGGAACAAAAGGTCGAGGTGACGGACAGGCAGGCAGTGGGGGGGACGGAGGGAAAGGAGGGGAAGGCAGTGTCCAAAGGTGGGTCGGTGCGTGGGTGGGTGGGTGGCAGGAGCTGGGCGGCGGGTGGTCAGGCAGGCAGGAACGTCTCCACCGCAAACACCACCCTGCACTGCCTGCCCGCACCTTGCTGAGCGCCGCCAGCACCACGCGCGCCTCCAGCAGCGCAAAGTACTGGCCCAGGCAGTTGCGAGGGCCCTGGATGAAGGGCAGGAACTGCAGCCGGGAAGGGAGAGGGCAGGGTGGTGGGGGTGACGGGGCGCATGGTGGCAAACAATACGCAAAGCATCAGGGCCAAACCTCACCTCCCGGCAAGGCCCCCCTCCAGCCAAAGCAAACACTCCCCCAAACCTCCCAGGCTCTCGGCTTCTCACCATGTAGGGGCGGATGTCCTCTGGGAACTGGTCATACTCGCCCCCCGGCATGTACCGCTCCGGCCGGAACTCCTGCGGCTGCTGGTACTGCTGGTGGATGCCCTGGATGTGCACAATGAGCCAGGAGCCGCGAGGGATGGAGTGACCCAGCAGCTCGTCGTCCTGCCGGTGGGAAAGGGGGACCCAGAGCAAACAAGTAGGTTGTACGCGTAAGTGATGCACTCGAAACGAAACTAGAAAAGGGGTGGAGTGGGCCAGCAGCTCATTGTCCTGCCGGTGGGGGAACAGAGCAAGCAGTGGCCCGATGAGGTTGTGATATGATTGGAACAGGAACAGAGAAGGGAGGGAGGGAGGTCAGGCTGGGGAAATGGAGTGTGTGCAGCATGGACTGCCCCAGCAGCCCACCGCGGGCGGCACAGAGGAGTAACTGCGCAGTGCCTCCCCACCCCCTGCACCCCTCCACCCCACCCCACCCCACCCGCCATCCATCTCATCTCATTCGCACAGGAACTCACAGCGTTGAGGTTGCGGGTGACCACGGGCACCACGCTGTACTTGCGCAGCGCCTCCTTGAGCACCGACAGGCAGTAGTCCATGCCGTCAACCGCCTCGCGGCTGGGCACAGAGTCGCCGGCGCCCGCGAACACGCGCGCCGCCTCGGCGCGCACCTGCAGCAGGGTTGGGGTGGGAGGCGGGAGGGGAGGGGAGGGGAGGGGGACGGGGACGGTGAAGGGAGGGCAGGCGGGCGGGCAGCCCATCTGGTGCCAGGTGCGGGAGGCCTGCCTGTTGTGGCACCAGCCCCAGCCACGCCCAGCCCAGCAAGACACAGCCAGCCTGGTGCCCCGGCCACACAACGGCACCACACAACAGCTCCGAGCCTGGCCCGCCAGTAGCCCAGGTGCTGCCCGCGCACCTTGTCCAGGGCGGCAGCGTTGCGGGAGAGCTCGTAGAAGGACCAGCAGAGCATGGCGGAGGAGGTTTCGTGGCCCGCCAGCAGGAAGGTCTTCACCTCGTAGCACAGCTGCATCTCGCTGGCAGCCGTCCACTTCTCGCCGCTCTCCTGCAGGTCACATAAGGGGGTATGAGTGGAGGGGCGGGGTGGGGTGGCGTGGTTGAGGGAGAAGCACAGAGGCGCCTCACTGGCGGCCGGCCACACCCCGCCGCCCTCGGAATGGAGTGGAGGGGCGGGGTGGGGTGGCGTGGTTGAAGAAGAAGCACAGCGGCGCCTCACTGGCAGCAGTCCGCTTCCTGCCGATTCCCCTGCCGTGGGAAATGCCCATCTGGTATCTGCCAGGGACTGCTTCCCGCTGCCCCCTGCCCAGCCGGGGGACAACGCTGTGCGAGTTGCGGAGAGTGGAGGCAGAGCATCCCATCCAAGGTCCAGTTGATAATGCTGGCGCACAGCCCACCCCACCTCTGCCGCCGTGAGCACGCGGTCCAGGATGTCGGGCTTGGCGGGGGGCTTGCCGCCGTTGGCGGCGCGGGCGGCGCGGCGTGCGCGGATGATGCTGATGATGTAGGCGTTGAGCTGCGGGGAGGCAGGGGAGAGAGAGAGGGGTGGTTTGCTTTCCGTTGGAGGCAGGCAGGGAGGGGAAGGAGGTGGCGGAAGGTGCTGGTGACACACGTATTGAGCTGCAAGCAGGCAGGCAGGTAGGCAGGCGGGAGTCGCCATGGTAGCGCCGGGTACCCTCTGCTGCAGCTCCTGTGTTTGTTGGTGTGGCTCTGCTGGCCCCTGCCTGCTCCCACCCTGCCCACCACTGCCTGCCCCACCCGCTCCTCTAGTTAAAAGACAGCTGCAATCTTGCTCCCCTCTTCACCCACCTGCTTCACACGCTGGCTGTACTTCCAGGCAGTGGTGGGGTAGAACTGGCGCCAGGGGGCCAGCACGCGCAGGTTGCTCTCCTCCATCACCTGCCACGGGGGCCAGGGAGGAGATGATATGAGAAGAGAGGAAGGGGCACAGCCGAGCCCCAGGGGCAGCAAGGTGGGCAACCGCAGGAGAGGCACACGGCAGCGGCGGGGGAAACTCGGCACGCCGCCTGCAGCGCCGGCGCTGTGCCGGCAAGCGGGCGCCCTCCTGCACCCGAGGCAGCGTGCTCACCGTGCGCCCTGGCAGCCGCTCCCTGGCCGCACCCCTCGCATCTGCCCACCCGGCACAGCTCGGCTCTTCGAAAGGTGCAACCTATGCAGCCTATACCCTACCCCAGCCCGCTCCATCCCGCCCTACAGCATCTTCCACTGGGGCACACCCACCGGCAGGTAGAGCCTGTGCAGCCTACCCTACTCAAGCCCGCTCCATCCCGCCTGAAGCATGTTCTAGCACATTCTGCAGGGCGCACCCACCGGCAGGTAGAGGTGTGGGAAGATGCGGTCGCACTCGTCGGGTGGCAGGCTCAGGATGGCCTCCCCAATGATCTGCAGCGTCAGCAGCCGGAACTCCTCCTCCAGGTCAACTGCGGGCGGCAAAAAGGATGGCAGAATGCAGAAGACTGAGAAGGCCACGGTGTATGTAAGCATAAGTACGGGGTGATCTGCGGCGTCAGCAGGCGAAACTCCTCCTCCAGGTCGACTGCGGGAGCAGGGAGGGCGGACAGTGAGGGGACTACAGCCATGAAACACAGGTTTGGGGGGTGGGCAATAAGGATGATCTGGAGCGACCACAGCCACACATATTGCTCCAGGCCACTGCACAGTAGGGGGCGAGAAGTCGAGGAGGATTTGAGCATGCCGTGAGGGCAGGCGACACCCTCGTCACCGCCCAGTGCAGACAGTGGGTGGGGACGGGTGGAGAGGTGTGACGGGAGGCGCAACACGGACAGCTCGGCCTCCCGTGCTGCCTGGCCGGCCCCTCTCCCCCCTCCCTCCCTCCTCTCCCAGCCCCATACATACAGGCACATGTCCATACGCCTCCTGCCTCCTCTGCCCCTCTTGACACCCCCACCCTCATCAGGCGTGCTGGTCCCATGATAGCTCTCCATCTGCTTGCACAGCGCGTCCTCCCCCCGTCTCGGCCCCTCATCCCTGTCCCCGCAAACACACCCTAATCGACGCTCCCCTCACCAGGCGTGCTGGTCCCCCGGTAGCTCTCCAGGTGCTTGCACAGCCGGTCCACCCCGGTCTTGGCGATGGGTATGATTGCATCCAGCATGTCGATGCGCAGGGCGGGGGCCATGAGCAGGCGCTGCTTCTGCCAGGGCGCGCCGTTGGCGGTGACCAGGCCGGAGCCCAGGATGGAGAGGAAGGGCTTGTAGGAGAAGTCCAGGTCCTTGTCGTACAGCTTCTGCCGGGTCTGCAGGCCGACGGAGGAAGAAAGAAAGAAAGGGAGCCAGGAAAGCGCTGATTAGATGATAAGATTGTGTGGGGGGGGCAGTCCAGGTCCTTGTCGTACAGCTTCTGCGGGGTCTGCAGGGCAGAGGAAGACAGATGGGCAAAACTGTTCTAGTAAGCGGAGCCAAGGTGCTTGAGACCAGGTCTGGCGGACGCGATTGAAAGCAAATCAACGGGGTTTGTGGCGTGCAAGTGGAAGGGGAAGCGGGAGGCCAACATGGCAGAGGTGCAGGCAGCGAGCGGGGCATGAGGAGGCTGATGCGCAGCGTGAGGAGGAGGGTATTAGTAATGCATGAGCAGCGGGGCAGCACGCAAGTTCCGGGGCTGGTTCAGCTTCCACGGGCTGGCAGCGCAGCGGTGCAAGGGTTTGACCCTCTCAACCGGCTGCTGCACACCAGGCTGGCTGATGGCCATGGCAAACAGCAAAGAGAAGAACAGAGGCCAGGCAAAGCGCAAGCTGAGCAGCACATGCGATGGGATTGGCAAGCTGCCACCGCTGTCGGTTGCGGTCGGTTGCGCACCGCCCCCAGCCGCCCCTGAGCCACCCGTGCACCCACCTGGAAGATGCGCTTTGCACCCTGTGGGTCGTTGACGATCAGGCCGGTGCGGAGCAGGATGTTGAAGCGCACAAGCGGCCCGGTGGCGCGTGCCCACTCCAGCATCCGCTCCCACGGGCACGGCGCCCGCGCCAGCTGCAGCGCGTGCCCCAGCAGCAGGCCGCCGCCAGGGGCGCGGGGCACGGTGCGGCAGCCCGCGGACACGGGCACCCAGCGCACTATGGACTTGATCAGCGCGGCAATGACGCGAGCCAGCAGCAAAATCGCCAGCGCCGCGCCAAGCGCCAGCACCACTTGAGCAACCTGCCGCTGGCCCTCTGGGAGCAGCGGCAGCCACTCCAGGCTGCTCAACGCCTGCATTGCCGCTGCCGCGCGCCGCCCAAGGGTGATGGGGAGGTCAAAGCAAAGGTGGGCGAACTAGCAGCGATAGGAGGCTGCTGTAGCGGGCAATGCGGGTTGGCAGGGTGCTGGAATTTTAATTTAAAGGTCGATGGTGGTATGGGGGCGACGTGAAAGTATGCGGTGCATGCTGACGCCCCAAAGTGGTGTCTTTTGCGCGGGACACGACGTGCACTGGCTTTGATCGCAACTTGCAGGCATTGGCGAGTCCAGGCCGCATTGCTTTCCTCACCATGACGGCTGCAGCCTGAAAATTGCCCGTCCCTTCTGCCACATCGAGCAGCCACGGTACCATGTTTCAGAGCCGGGGCAGCACGGGGATAGTGGACAAGCCCTTCCGGCAGGGCCGACAGGAGGTGGGCGCTGCAGGGGTTCTGCAAGGCGGGGGCCAGGCAGCAGGGGCCTGGCAGCGCTATGGACAGCACCTAAGGCTGGCTGGGTGCCGAGGACAAGCGCTGCTTAGCGCTGCAGGAAGCTAGGCGGCCGTGCTGCCCCACCCGACCGCCTCGCCGCCTCCCCCGCCGCCTTTCCGCCCTGCTGATGCAGATTGCGCTGAGCAGCTTTGCCTACCTGTTCAGCGAGCTGGTGCAGTACTGCCAGAGCCGGGTGTCAAACATTTCGGAGTTGGAGCGCAAGTGAGTGAGATGGGCGGGTGGCACGGCCGTGCCTGTGTGCAGCAGCGGCTGGCCCTGGCACGGGAGAGGAGAGGTCAGGGGTGCCGCCTGCAAGGCCCCAGAGCTGCTGCAGGCAGCAGGTGGCAGGCTGGCAGGCAAGGCATGGGGGTAAGGTGCAGCCCTCCACTTAGCAGGTGAGTGCCAAGTGTCGCGCCTACAACCCAGCGCTGCTCGCCGCCGGCACGGTCCTCCTCACCACACCCCTCCTCCCGCCCCTGCCCATCAACCGCCCTGGCAGGCTGGATGAGGTGGGGTACGGCGTGGGCCTGCGCCTGCTGGAGGTGCTGTGCTACCGGGAGCGGAGCCAACGGCGGGAGACACGGCTGCTGGACATGCTCAAATTTGTGCACAGGTGGGTGGGTGGGGGGCTGTGCAGCTGGAAGTGAAGCTGCTGGGGCTGCAGCAGTGGCTGGGCGGCGGTGAGGGGGTGCCCCCACTGCACTGCCTTAGCACGCAATCGCCGGGCTGGCTGCCTCCCAGCTGCCAGGCCTTCCTGCCGTACCTGCTGCCGGAGGCACTGGGCAGGCTCAAGCTGGCAAGTGGTGCACAGGGAGGACCGGGTGGTGGCTATGTGAGGCACAGCCTGCTGATGTGCCCAAGTTGTGCACACGTGTTGATCTGGCCGGTCCAAGTCGTGCTGCTTGCCCTGGCCCCCGCCTGCCCCGCCCCACCCCGCCCCACCCTGCCCGCCGCCCACGCCGCAGCACGCTGTGGCGCTACCTGTTTGGCCGCCAGGCGCGTGACTTGGAGCAGAGCAACTCTGCGGAGGACGAGTACATGATTTCGGACACCGACCTGTCTTATGTCACAAAGTATGTGTCGGTGCCCAAGGAGATGGGCCACCTGAACCCGGGTGCCTACGTGGCGGGCGTGGTGCGCGGCGTGCTCGACGGCGCGGGCTTCCCAGCAAGGTGCGCGTGCATGCAGCAGCAGCAGCAGCACAAGGTGCAGGCTATGGTTGTTAGCTCACACCACCGGGAAAGGGGATGCTGAGAGGCTGGGCACCGTGCTGTGACCCTGCGATGACGTCAGGGCCCAGTCATGCCTGGCAGCACAAGAGGGCATCACCAAAAGCCGTGGCTTGGGGACGGGGCGCCCGGGTGGCCAGGCGGCAAGGAGGCGGCACGAGGGTACAGGGAAACGAGGGTGGCGAGGTGGGTGGATGGAGTGCCAGCAGTGTGCCTGCCCACAGGGCATCCCCTTGTTATAGAAGCCTGCCAGCCAGACCCCTCGGCTCTGCACCCTGTACCTCTGCCATCCCTCCCAGCCGCCCTCTCTCACACTGTTGCCCCTGCCCTCCCCTGCCCTGCCCCTGTGCAGGGTGACGGCGCACTCTGTGCCGGTGCCGGGGCAGGCGCGCCCCAAGACCGTGATCCTCATGAAGTTCAATGCGGCGGTGATGCAGCGGGAGCAGCGCATGCCCGGGGGCTGAAGGCTCAGGATGCTGGTGGCACCACGCCGGTGGCCAGCGCCAGTGCTCGAGGCATAGCCGGGGCGCCTGCCGCGCAGAGCAGCTGTGCCGCTGCATGTGCCCTGCCCGGCAGCAGGCCCTGCACCAGCAGTTAGACTTGACTGACGCTCGGCGGCGTGTCGCCGCCGACAGTGACTGACCCGAGCGAGAGCGAGCGCAATTGACCACGGAGAGCTGCGGGGGCAGCCAGCAGAAGCGCCCTGCTGGATGCTCTTGTTGAGAGCGTGACAACAACATGTTGCAAACAACTTCCGGTAACAACGAGGAAATGACGTGGTCGGCACAGCATGCAACTCAGCGGGAGCGGGAGCGGGAAAGTGCTGTGGCAAGGGATGAGGGGGGAGCAGAGTGGTAGCAGGCAGGCAGGAGCACAAGGGGTGGGGGAGCAAGCAAGGGGGCAACGCTGAAGCGGAACAGAGCAGGAAGGGAGGGGTGGGGCAGCCGCCAGCTGGCAGGGCACTGCCACTGCTGGCGCTGCTGCCTGCTGCGTCTTCAACTACAATCAAGATCATCCATTGGGATGGCTGGCCAGGCAGGCAGGCGTACGCCATGCCAGTCAGCCCTACCACACCACGTCGCGCCGTCAATCACAGCAGGTACTGCAGCGCCGCCTCCACGTTGTTGCCCGTCTGCCGCAGCGCCGCCGACGCCTGCGCCTCGTCAAAGCCCATCGCCACCAGCTGCTGCACCGCCTCGGGAGACGGCTGCACCGCAGTCGCAGCGGCTGCCGCTGCCGCCCCGCCGCCGCGTTGCGCCAGCCCCGCCGCCGCCCGCCCGCCGGGTGGCGGGAAGCCGCCGCCGCCAGCGCCGCCCTGCGCGGCCGCGGCCGCGGCCTGCTGCGCTTGCAGCTGCGCCGCGGTGGGCGTCACAAACACTTGCTGCGGCTGCGCAGGCCCCACCAGCACGCGCCCCACTGTGGTGCTAAACAGGTCGATGATGGCGGAGGGGAGGCGCAGGCGCTGCATGCCCAGGAGGTTGAGGCGGTACAGCAGGCCCGCCAGCAGGCCGCAGGCGCCGGCCACCGCGGTGGCAGGGGGCGAGGAGAAGAGGAGCTGGATGGAAGCGAGGTAGATGAAGGCCTGCAGCGGGGTGGGTGGGTGGGTTGAGTGGATGAGGAATGGGTTGGGGCATAGCAGAATTGGCATAGGAGGGGCAGCACGGCTGGGCAAAGTTGGGTCACACAGGTGCACGACAGCATGCCACCGGCTGCTGCGGCCGCAGAGGCGGCAACGCCTGCCAGCATGACGCTGCTGCTGCTCGTCCAGGCACCACCCGCCCAGCCCAGCATGCTGCACCCCCCACCCTCTTCAACCGAAAGTGTCACCACCAGGCCCCCTGGCCCTGCCCAGCACCCACCACCCCCTCTCCCCCTCCCCTCCCCTCACCTTGTCCGTCATCTTCACTCCAAACACGGTGAAGCGGTGGGTGGGCGGCACCAGCAGCACAAAGTTGGCCGCCAGGTTGGCAAAGAGGAGGGGGAAGGGGCCTGCGGCGGAGGGCAGGCCCAGGGCGGCCCCCGCCGCCGCCTCCAGCGCGTAGGCCACCCCACAGGCCACCGCCACAAAGGAGCCGTACTTGGAGGAGCCCCACTGCCGCTCAAACAGGCGGTAGAAGTAGAGGAGGGAGGCGCCAAAGAGGAGCTCCCCCGGGTTGCGGAAGGCAAAGGCGTGGGTGAAGAAGGAGACGAGCAGCGGCGGGCGGCGGCGCGCGCTGCGGGTGGCCTGCAGGATCACGCTGCTGCTCAGCGTGCCAAGCAGCAGGCCCTTGGTCACCGGCGCGCCCCCTACGGCCGGGCGGGGCGGGGGGGGGGGAGGTGCGGCGTCAGGCGCAGCGGCGGCGGCGGGGTGGGCGGAAGGCAGCACTGGCGGGTGGCTCTGGGAGGAGCTGCTCCGCCGGCCAGGAAAGACCCGATATGTTGACGGCAGTCAGTGCACCGCCTGGAGGCGGCTTGTTGCGCCCTGCCGATCGCAGCTCGCTAAACACTGAAGGCCTTTGCGGCCAGTCCCGCTACTCACGGAATCCTGAAGGCCCAGCGTTCATGATCGCCGGTGCTGGGAGCCGCTGCAGGTGCCGGGCAACGAGCAGGTGCCTGGCGGGTGTCTGGCACGCTTCCAAACAGCTTAAACTCCATTCGGTGATACACGCGTGGACGCTCGCCAGCAAGTAACCAAGTACAATGCACAGCCCGCCCCTGTACTGCTGCCGCCGGCGGCGGCAGTACAGGCGGCCGCCACTTGGGCACGCCGTCGTGCTTGCAGCCTTGCCCTGCCACACAAGTGTGCTGACCAGGGGCCTGTTAAACGTTTGCAAGCTACTTAATCGTAGGCTCACGTAAACCAGCCACCTTGGCACGGTAGCTCTGCCGACGGTCTAAACTGATCACCAGCAGGCGGCACAACGGCTTCACTTGTGGTTCCAACGTAGGGCACGAGGAGAGAACAAATGTGCCTGGGGTGAATGTGGAGCTCTGCAGTCAGTTGGAGGTTGCCAGCACGTTTACCTGACCTAGTAGGCAATGCTGACCAGCAGGCCATTGCTGCATGCACAGTTCGTGCCGTAACCGCTTAGCAGTTGCAGGTCAAGCTTCACACTTCGTCCAGCCCACTGTTATGCCCTTGGTGTCATACCATCACTTAATGCCCCGAACACAAACGCACAGAGGACCGAGGGTATCCCTTTGTAACGGCCGCAGCAGCAAGGTCACCACACACTGCATCCCCCACTCCGCCAGCTTCCCTGTCCAGCCTCGTCAGCGGCCACTCATCAAGCCTGGGCCTCACGTTCTTCCGAAAGCTTGCTCGCCTGGTCGAACGCCTTAGACTCTTGATCTCACGGACAGACGCGATGCAGCGCCTCCAAGTGCAGGGGTTCTCACTTGGCGTGCGCGTGGAGGGCAGCGCCGGCGGAAGCCCCGTGCTCCTCCTGCACGGCTTCCCTGACAACCACACACTGTGGGACAAGCAGGCAAGCGTCCAACGCCGGGGGCTGGGCTCGGGCGGACTCTGTGGTCAGCATGGTGGTACTGCCGCAGCGGCTTCCGCTGCCGCCGCAACGGCAGTACCCTGACACGGCCCGCGATCACAAGATCCCTGCCCCACATTGCTGGGCCGCCCCCGCCCCTCCAGGTGCCCGCCCTGGTGGCCGCGGGCTACCGCGTGATTGCGCCCGACTTGCTGGGCTTTGGGGAGAGCGAGAAGCCGGCGGAGGTGGCTCACTATGCACTGGATGCGCTGGCCGCCATGCTGGCAGACCTGCTGGGTCAGCTGGGCGTGCAGAAGGTGAGGCTGCCTACCTGCTCTGCCCGGCACAGTGCGCCTGGACCGGCAGCAGAGGCCAGGCAGGTGCACGTGTGCTGATCACTGGGCTCCATCCAACCATGGCCTTCGCATGATGCAGCCCGGTGCCGGCTGCAGCCACCCCGCGCCCTGACCAGCTGCAGCTCACGAGCCCGCCCCTGGGCTATACGCTCTGCCCGCAGGCAGCCGTGGTTGGGCACGACTGGGGCGCCGCACTGGCCTGGCACTTTGCCATGGTCAAGCCGGAGTGCGTGACCAAGCTGGCAGTGCTGTCGGTGGGGTGCCTCGGTGGGTGGGTGAGCCAGGGGTCAGGGTGGTGGTCAGCATGCGGTGGCAGGCACATGTGGTGGCAAAGCCGTTTAAGCAACTAGTTCAACCAGCAACTTGCTGCCGGCATCAGCAGTCGGCACGATGTTGTGGGGCAAAGCTTGGCACGCAAAGGGGGCAGCGCTTCCAAGCCACACACGGCGAATATGGTTCTCTGTGCTGCACAGCTAGGGCTCCCCACTGCCTAAACCCCTCCCTTTCTCCCTCGTCCCGCTCCCTGTCACACGCCCTGCAGGCTCCTTCTTCGCCACTGGTGACCTGCAGGAAAGCATGCGGCAGCGCGCCATGAGCTGGTACATGCTCTTCTTCCAGGCAAGCACGCCCTGTCAGCGTGCCCTGTCAGCATGCCCTCACCTCGCGTCCACCTGGCTCGGAGCTCGTGAGCCTCGGTGGGATCTGTGCTGGCTCCCCATGGACTTTGAACTTGATTGGTTGATTGAGGGATTGCATTGCATTGAGTCAGCCCAGCAATTGATTGAGGGATTGAGGGATTGCATTGAGTCAGCCCAGCACCCTCCAGGGGACACGCCAGCATCCCTCCCCCCAGACAGTACCCCAGCGCCGAGCGTCCACTGCCGCTCCCTCCCTTCCGTGCCCACCCTGGGCCCCCCTGCCACAGTTCCAGCCAGCGGCGGAGCAGGCGCTGTCAGCCAACGACTTTGCCATGCTGGCAGCCTTTGGGGAGGATCCCGAGGTCACAGAGGGCTGGAAGGCCGACCTCTCGCGCCCAGGTGCGTGCATGCCCAAGCCTGGAGGCTGGGTGCCTGTCTGGCCGGGGTGCATGGACGTAAAGCAAGGGCAGTCTGCAGAGCAGCGGTGCTGTGTGCCGCGTTGGCCTGGGGTGGCCTGGGCAGGCTCCCAAGCTCACCCCAGACCCGCCATGCCCCCTTGCTGTGCAGGCGCGCTGACGGCGGGACTGAACTGGTACCGTGCCAACATCAGGCCAGAGGCGTTTGGCCAGATGGAGCCGCTGGAGCTGCCTGTGCTGCAGGTGGGCGGACCAAGGTTCAGGTTGCGGTGGTGGGGTGCCAGCATGCTGGACTCCACATGTGATGTCACGCTGTAGGGCGACACGCCAGCAAGCACGACGTGCAGAAGCCCCTGCTGCTCCCTGCCTGCATCCTCCCTTCTGGAGCCCTCTTGAGATCGCCGTCACACCGGCGTGCCGCCCCCAACCTACATTGGGTGTATGTGTGCAGGTGCCGGTGCTGGGGGTGTACCGTGAGGAGCCGTACCTCACTGAGGGACAGATGAAGGCCAGCCAGCGCTATGTGGCGCCAGGTGTGTGTGCTGCGTCGCTGGGCAGCAAACCAACAGCTGCGCACCTGCCCTGCTTGCCGGCCTGGTCCCACACACTCCAGCTTCTTTGCCAGCGCGCCGGCATGAGCGCGTACCAGCAACCCTCACTTCTGCCCCGTCCATCCCTGCAGGAAACTGGCGCTACGCCAAGCTGAGCGGCTTTGGCCACTTCATCCCGCGCGAGGCCGCAGAGCAGCTCAACCCGCTGCTGCTGGAGTTCCTGGCTGGCGGTGCCAAGGCATCCCTGTGAGCCACACACACGGCCGATGGCACCTTTCCTGTGCAAAAACACTCTGCTATATTGCACAGTACAGGTGCCTTTGTTAGAGATTTGTACAGCAGGGCTATTGAATTTTTCAGTGTAAAACGACAGTGACATCTGCACAATGGTACCGACACTGCCTCATCACCGCAGCAGCAGTGTGGGCGGCAGCTGCAGCTCCCGGTTCAGCGGGCTGTTCAGCAAGTCTGCCAGCGTGGCCTTGAGCCGATCGTTCTCCTGCCGCAGCGCAAGCACCTGCGACAGGGGCGAAGGAAGGCTGGGGAGCATTCCAAGGTGCTGCCCAGCCCCTCTTGCCTCACCACCTCCTCAACCAAAACATCTCGCAAGCACAGGCCCTGCCTAGACCATACCCGCCCCCTGTTCGTCATCAGCCCACCACCACCCACCTCGTCCGCGGCGTCTGTCCTGCCCTGCAGCGTGGCAAACCGCTTGCTGGCCTGCGCCTCCAGCAGCCCCCAGGCACGCGCCACCGCCCCCGGCAGCGCGGCATCCACCTTTGCCTGCCAGTACTGCTTGCTGGTGGGCGGCGCGGTGGTGGCAGCCGAGCCTGCCGGCCTGCTGGGTGTGGCTGCCTGTGCGTCACCCTGCGTGTCCCCACTGCTGCCCAGCAGCTGCTGCAGCAGGAGGCTCAGGCCCCGCTCCGCCTGCTCCACACTGAAGGTGCTCCTGCCGCTGTCCCCGCTCCCACCAGCGACCTCAGCACCCTCAGCACCCTCAGCGGCCCCTGGGTCCCGGGGCTCGATCGTGTCAGCCAGGCTGGCACTGCTCCCAGCAGCAGCAGCAGCAAACGCACGCTCCAGGGCAGCCACTGTGCTGGTGTGCTGCAGGCCCAGGCTGCGGGCCACAGCGTCAGCGCTCAGGCCGCCTCCCGCCCCTGCCGGCCCCAACACCTGCGCCAGCAGCTGCCGCACCTGCTGCGACTGCAGCTGCCGGCCGCCAGGGCCCAGCAGCAGGCTCAGGGCGCCGCCGTCTGCAGACGCACACAGCTCCTGCTCTGCCACTGCATCCATGGCAACAGGCCAGGCGCCGTCAGCATTCTCCTCCGCACCATGTCCTGCCTTTGCCTCCGCTCCCACCCTGCTGCTGCTGGCAGCAGTGCCGTCTTCGCTGCACGCTGCGGCTCCAGGGTGGTAGGCGGCAATCAGCTGCCCCCGCTGGGCAGCCTCCTCTGCCGACAGCGCCACCACCTCGCCTGGCTCCTCGCCCGGCCCAAACGCCGCCGCCGCCGCTGCCCTGGCATGGGGATCCACCGCCACCGCCCGCCCCACCAGCTCCAGCTGGCCTGTACCGCCAGCGCTGCCGCCACGGCTGCCGGCGGGCACCCCTGATGCCGGGCGAGAGTGCGATGGTGGCGGGAGGCCCACCACAAAGGAGGAGATGAAGGCCTCCGCCTCCAGCAGCTGCTCCAGCAGCTCCCCCAGCTCCTCCTCCTTCATTGCCCGAATCTGCAAGGCGCTGGCAGCAACACACACGCACACACACACACACAAAACGGCAGGAGTTGGTGCCGCACTGCAGAGCTTCAGCAGCCCCCGGCTCCTCCTCGTCGTTGCCCCCACCTGCACTTCACCATAATCATCCAGCCCCGAGGGATCTGAGTCCAGCAAGTCATACTGCCATCCCCATCCCAGCTTGCCCCACACAGAAGCTCAAGGCCCCTTCCCGCCCGTCCTCCAACCGCCCACCAGCCCACGTCCACCCCACACAACAACTCGCCTGCTCGAAGCGCGCCAGGTCTGCTGCCTTGAAGTGCCTGAACTTGGACTGCAGGTGGTTGAAGGCGCGCGTGACGTGCTGGTACTCGTCGCTGAGCCGCGCGTTCTCGCTGGCGGCGCGCCCCTCGGCGGCGGCATGCCTCTTGCGCAGCCGATTCAGCACCTCCCACTGCCGCGTGATCTTGCGCTTCTGCTGCATCAGCGCCTCCTTGGACTCACGCTCACGCTCCACTGCAGCATCAGCAGCAGCAGGCCAATGCGGGATGGCAGGGAGTCAGGCAAGCAGGAGGCAGAGGCATGTGGCGTCATCGGGAGGGCACTTACCCTCTGTGCGTTTAGCGGCACAAGTCCAGGCGCCCGCCCTGCCATGTCCTCCCTCAGCGCTCTCCACGCTCCCCAAGATCCCCTATCACACCACACACGCAGCCCCACACCACCTCACGCCACCCACCCCCAGCCCTTCTCATCAACCCAGCATGCTGTGCTTGTATTCCAGCTTGCCTTCAATTCAGGATGGTACCCCACCCACAATCGCCCAGCCACCCTATTATCCCCCACCCCCTCCTGGCACCCACCCAGCACACGGTAGTTGTACTCCAGCTTGTCGGCGTTCAGCATGTAGGTCGCCTTGATGCCGTCCAGGTGCGCCTCCAGTGACGCAATCTCAGACTCCAGCCTGCGTCGGGGGACAATGAGACGCATTACGGGCGGGGGCATGGTTAGAAGAGGCGCATGCCTAAGCGTGATGGTTGACTCGCTTCCACGCTCAGGTACAGGACAGTACGTTGCTGACAATGCCACATGCAAGGGCCTCACACACTGCTGCACCCAGCACGCATGCTGTCACGCCGCGCCGCAGCCAGCTGTGCGAGCACCCACTTGCGCTTCAGCGCGCCGTGCTCTCCCAGCCCGTCCACCCGCAGCCGCTCCAGCTCGTTCTCATACTGCAGGGGTCGGGGACAGGGGCAGGGCCAAACCAGGATTGCGTGCTTATCATGGCAAGCAATCCCCAAAGCAGCAGCCACAGCCACAGCCGCAGGCTGTCCAGGCACTGCACTAACTGTGCTCCCATCTGCCGCATCTCACAACCCCAGCCACAGGCACAGCTATCCTCATTTCCCTGTCACCACTCCTTCCGTCCACCCTGCCTCACCAGCCACAGCCACCACCATAGACACTCAAGCTCTCCACCCACTGTCCTCACCCCACCCCATCCCAGTTCAAATACCATGAACCCCTGTTAATCGAGCACCCACCTGCTCGCAGGCCGCCAGGTACTGCTCCATGAACTGAGCCTCCGCTGCGCTGCGCTGCTCCAGCAGGCGGTCCAGCTCAGCCTTCTGGGCCGCCAGCAGCTCGGTGCGCTCCTGCGGGCGGGGCAGCCAAGTGCAAGCAGCAGGCGCAGGGGCCGGGGAATGCTGGGGAGCTGAGGAGGCATCCTCGTGGGTAATGCATGCATGCAGCAGCAGACTGCCGCCAGCTTCCAGGCTGCCCCTCCAGGAAGGAGTGCAGATCCACATGGGCGAAGCCAAAGCTGCCCAACCAGCGCCACTCCATCCTTACTGCCATTGCTGCCAGAGCCAGCTGAGCCAAGCCCCATGTGCCGCCACAGCCAGCTGAGCCACTTCCCAAGTCCTGCCTGCCCCGCCCCCCACCTGCAGGTACGACGCCTCCACCGCCTCCAGCTCCCGCTCCTGCGCCCCTTTCAGCGAGCCGTGCTGGCCGTGCATGGAGGCAATCAGCGCGTCCGTCTCCTCCGACTGCTCCCGCAGCAGCCGCACAAACTGCTCATCCCGCCGTGTCAGCAGCGCGCGCAGCGCACACAGCACACCCTCCTTTGACTCCAGCACCCGCGTGCAGTGTGCCGACACCGCTGCGATGCCGGCGGCCAGCTCCTGCGGGTTTGTAATGCTCTGCATGGTGGTGCCAGCAGCAGTGGGCGGCAGATGGGCAGCTGCACGTGGGCTGTTGGCACATTGACGTGCACCATGCACACAGAGCAGCATCTGTGGGCACGATGGCTGACTGTGGAGGGGAGGGCATGAGGGTGCAGCACACAGACAGCGCAGAGCACGTCCAGCACGGCCCCTTGCGCATCCCGACCAGCACACCCTGCCTGCCTGCCTGCCTGTCTCATACCCAAATTCTGAGCCTGCCCTGCGGCCCAGGGTGGCGCACCTGCAGCTGCTCCCACTCCAGATCAATCGCCCGGTTCTCCCTCCGGGTGGCCTCTGCCTCTGCCGCCACCTGCTCACGCAGTGCCGCCTCCTCTGCCTCGCATTCCGAGTGGTGCACCTCATTCCGCTCCTCCGCCCCTGTCCGCACCGCTTCAGCTGCCGCCTGGTGCTGCGCTAGTAGAGCGCGCACTGCCTCGGCGCTCGCTGCCGCCTGCTGCTTGCCCTTGGTGGCAGATGCGGCGGAGGCAAAGTGATCAGACTGCCCAATAGTGCCATCTGCGGGGACATCTCCAGACTGTGTTAGTACTCACGGGGCAGCAAGCACCTGATCGACAAAGCAGCCCAAGTCCGACCCAGCGTTACATGCCCAGGGTGGGCCACAGCGCTGTGTGCAGAGCAGGCTCACCCTGCTTGACGCGCTGCTGCTGCTGCACCCGCAGCCGCTCCTGAACACGGGCGCGGCGCTCCGAAATGCGGCGCTCCCTGCAGGCAGGGCAGGGCAAGCGCAGAGGTTTTGATGGAAGCGGGCAGGCGGGTGAGCGGTGGTTGGCGGCGGGAGGGTTGCCCCGCGGAAAGCCGAGCAGACCAGCGCTCGCTTTGCTGCCCTGCTTCGTGACCCGCACACACCTGGCCTTCTCCTCGTCGGCGTCCCACTCCGCTCCGGCGCCCATGGCTGCGAGAGCAGGCCAGTCAAACGCTGTCCGAAGCGCCCTTCCACTTCACAACAGCTAGATTATAGTTTCGAAAAGTGCCGAGAGGTTCAAAGAGGGACAGACAGCCGCGGAATTGGCCGGCCCAATGTGGTCTGGACACGGTGGCAGGATGGGCGCTTGGCGAGGGCAAAGCTCTTGCCATCCCGCTTCTTATAGAACTTGCTGCAAGACTTTCATTGACAATGGGCGATGCGGAGGACGCCGAGTATGAGCGGGCGCAGGCGGCGCTCAGCGGCCTTATTTCCGGCCACCGGCGCAAAGATGGCGCCATGTGGTCGCATGCATTTGAGATGATGCAGTGCTACCTCGAGGCAAGTGCCTGAGAGTGCGAGCCGCGGTGAATTTGGCTTGCTGCCAGCCTCCTGCACCTGCCTGCAGGCGTGACCACGCCCGGCGGCGTCAATGCAGATTGTCGGCGCGCGGGCAGGACTCCCGGTACTCCCTACCACTGCCGCCGCCGCCGCCTGCTGCCTGCCGCCACCTGCCCCTGGCTGCCACTCTCCGCTGCCCCACTGTTCCCGCTCACACGCCCCTGGCCTGCTGCCGCTCCTCCCTTCCCTTGCAGCGCCTGGGACTGGAGCAGGAGCTGCCGCAGCTGAGCGTGATCCACGTGGCGGGCACCAAGGGCAAGGGGTCCACCTGCGCCATGATTGAGCGGATGCTGCGCCAGGCTGGCTACCGCACCGGACTCTTCACGTCGCCCCACCTCATCGACGTGCGAGAGCGCATCCGCATCAATGGGTGGGCGCCGGGCAGGAGCCTAGGGAAGGGTCCAGGGTGGCATACCGGTGCTGCTGTGGACGCATGAGCTGGCCTGGCGTGTCCCTGCTGGGCGCTGGCCCTGGCACGACTGTGCTGCCGTCCGCTGGCATGCATCTACTAATCACTGGCCACCGCCTGCAGCTGTGCAAGCCAATGCCCGCTACAGTGCACGTCGGCTGTGGTGTCTGCCGCCAGATGCACTTCACCCTCCCCCTTCTGCCTCCCTTCCTCCCCCCACGCTGTCCCTGCCATCAGCGTGCCCCTGGACCGCGCCACCACAACCTGTGGTGGTATTTGTACAAGCACGTTCTTACCCTCCCCTTCCCTTCCCTGCTCCCCCTGCTCCCCCTATCAACAGCGAGCCCGTGGACCGCGCCACCTTCCTGCGCCACCTGTGGTGGTGCTTTGAGAAGCTGGAGGAGAAGGCCGGCGACGACAGCGGCAAGCCCGCCTACTTCCGCTTCCTCACACTGCTCGGTGCGTGTGAGCCACCGCTGGTGGAATGACATGCCGCTCCGTACGATAGGGCCTGGACAGATGTTGGAATAGGCGCCTGCTGTTGCTGCCGGTGTTGCTGGGATGTCGGTGGTGGGTCTGCTGCGCTGACGCTGGCGGCGGTGCTGGCCAGTGCTGCTGCTGCTTCCCACCCTCTTCGTCCACCTCCACCTTCCTGAGCCGTGCATGGATCTGGCCTCCCCTCCCGCCATCGCCCCCGCCCATGCCCACACACTGGCCTCCCCTGCCCCCCCTTTACACAACACAATGTTCCCTGTGCCGCGCAGCCTGGTGCTGTGACTTGGAGGTGGGGCGCCCTTGCCCACCCCCCCGCCCACCCAGCTCTGCCCTCTTCCCTCCCGTTCCTCCCCTGCTCCCCCCAGGCTTCAAGGTGTTCCTGGAGGAGAAGGTGGATGTGGTGATTCTGGAGGTGGGGCTGGGCGGGCGGCTGGACGCCACCAACTGCGTGCGCTCCCCCCTCGTCTGCGGCGTCTCCTCCCTCGGCTTTGACCACATGGAGCTGCTGGGGCACACGCTGCCCGAGATTGCAAGGGAGAAGGCGGGCATCTTCAAGCCCGGCGTGCCCGCCTTCACGGTGCCGCAGCGGGAGGACGCGGCGGCGGCGCTGGTGGAGCGCGCGGCGGCGGTGGGGGCGCCGCTGGCGGTGGTGCGCCCGTGGGAGGGGTACGCGGGTGCTGGCGACGTGGCGCTGGGGCTGGCGGGGGAGCACCAGAAGCTGAATGCAGCGCTGGCGGTGGCACTGGCGGGCGCGTGGGAGGGGCGTGCACCTGCGGCGGCCGCTGTGGCGGGCGAGGCAGCGGCGGCGCGTGCCGCGGCTGTGGCGGCGGGGCGGCTGCCAGCCGAGTATGCTGCGGGGCTGCAGGCGGCCAGCTGGCCGGGCAGGGGGCAGGTGGTGCATGACGTGGTCGATGCTGTGCCAGCTGGCGCCCAGGCAGCGGGCGCAGCAGCAGTGCCGGCCGAGCAGCAGCAGCAGCAGCAGCAGGGTGTGCCCCGCCTGTCCTTTTACCTAGATGGGGCGCACACGGCAGAGAGCATGGTCACCTGCGGCAACTGGTTTGCCGATGCCGTCGGCGGCCAGGCAGCAGCTGCAGAAGATGGGGCGGCAGCGGCTGAGGCGGCACAGGCGGCTGAGCAGCAGCAGCCTGGGCTGGTCACGCAGCGCGTGCTGCTCTTCAACTGCATGCAGGCAAGGCTGGGCGGTGCTGCGTTGTGGAGCCCCTGGCTTCTGCTGCTGCCCTTGCAGCCTGCTTGCCAGCCTCCCTGTCTCCTCCTCTTTCTCCTGTGCCCCACCCTGTCCTCAACCAGCGGCTCCTCCCGCCCCTCCCCTCCCGCTCCCTGTGCCTCTTGCTTGATGTCGCACCCCTCCCCCTCCCCTCCCCTCCCTACCCCTGCCCCTGTCTTGCAGGAGCGGGACCCCCAGAAGCTGCTGGCCCTGCTGGCGCAGACGCTGCGCGAGCGCCAGGTCAGCATCCACCACGCTTTCTTCGTCCCCACCGACTCAACCTACATGAAGCTGGGGGCCAGCCAGGAGCCGCTGAACCTTTCCTGGCAGCACTCCCTGCGCTCCGTGTGGGAGGCCAACATGGGCAGCGGCAGCACCAGCAGCGGTGGCAGCAGCGCCAACGGTGCGCTTGGCAGCAGCAGCACGAGCGGCGCCGCCGGGCGTGCAGCTACTGCAGGGGCAGCAAGCCTGCCGCTGCCCCCGCCGCCGGCCGTCCCTGCGCCCGGCCTGCCAGCAGCGGCGGCGGCGGCGGGGCAAGGCAGCGCGGCTCGTGGAGCGGTGCTGCCCAGCCTGCAAGTCACGCTGGACTGGCTGCGGCGGTGTGTACGTGAGGCGCCCACGCTGCGCATGCAAGTGCTGGTCACTGGGTCGCTCTATCTTGTGGGTGATTTGCTGAAGCAGCTGCAGCCGCCACAGCAGCAACAGCAGCAGCAGGGCCGCAGCGGCAGTGGCACTGGGGGCCATGTGGGCAGCAAGCCGGCGGGCAGCTGACGTGCACAACTCACTTGCACGACATGTTTATCTGAATCCTCTTGAACCCTGCTTGACATTATGATTACTGTATATGTACCTGTTCGTGATGCGATACAACTTATGTAAGCCGGAGCATTAATAAGAACACCCAGGTTGATCTGTGTCGGGACGCGCACATTGTGGCAAAGTTGTGATGTGGTCCAACAACGCACCAGACCCCTGTCTGCCAGTCCCCTGGTCTTACCATGCTCCTGTGGCCCCCAGCGCCGCGCCCCTGCCCACCAATCCGCTTACGGGCCGGCTGTGCGGCAGAGCCACACCAGGCGGCGCATTCACACCGCTTGCTTGCTGCCCTTGTGCTGCCCAGCTGCGTCATGCTGCTGTCCTGCTGCCCTCGTCACTGACAGCTCACCCAAAGTGGCCTGGCACAACACAGAGGCTAGCGCAGCACGGGGCATCACCCACGGCCGCCGGTAGCGTACAACAATGCCAGCACCGGCAGGAATCGACTGTTCAGGGCATGCCCGCACCTGCGCATGCAGAGCTTTTGACGGCGGATCCTAGCGCACCAGCCAGAGAGAACGTCCACCAGCAGCCTTTGTGTTCGTGCAGCAAGTGCTGCATTGTTATTCAAAGCAAGCTTGTGACTTTATGAGTTGTGTGGTAACATCCAGTTATTTGTGGGCACCACATGGTGGCATGAGTGTGCATCATACCCGGCTGCTGGCACCAACCACGGCGGCCGCCCGCTCAGCGTGTGCCACATGGCTAGGGTTCCCAGCCTGGGCGACTTGCACCCTGCTCTTTCCTCGGCCAACTTCACGTGTTTGCTCTCTCGAGTTGCCCGACATGACGCAGAGCTCGAGCTACGCGCTGTTCGACACCCTGCTTGCGGGCGATGCGGCTGCCGCCCTGCTCCTCTTGGAGAGCGGCGACGAGGGTCTGGTGCACGTGGGACCCGCTAAATTGACCACCCTGCATGCCGCTATCGTGGGGCGGTGCGACGAGACGCTGCCTGCCCTGGTGGCGGCGGGCGCGCCGCTGGCGGGCGAGTTCAACCCTCTGGTGGACGCAGGGGAGGTGGCGGCACTGAAAGAGTTTCTGGAGATCAGGGGGTGGCCCTTATTCACCTGCTCTCGCTTGGGATCCACCGCGCTGGACACTGCGGCCCGGTAAGTGCCCGTACGGTGCGTTGGGTGGCAGCATGAACCCGGCCGGCAGTTAGGCGTGCCGTGCCCACACCAGCCTGGTTGCCACACCACAGCAGCACATGCGGTGGCACAGCTGCATGCTCCATTGTGGTTGCATTAGGGCGGGCTTAGTTTGAATGCGCGTTCCTCAGCCGCCCCATCCCATCCCATCCCACCCGACGCTTTAGGCCCGACACTGAACGGCGCACCCGACGCTCCCCCCTGCTTCTGCCGCTGCAGGCATCTCAACGCGACGGCTGCGCGGCACCTGCTGGCGCACGGCATCCCCGCCGGCGCCGAGGACTACTTGGATGATGCGCTGACCCATCACATGCTGCCTGTAGCTGAGTGCGGGGAGCAGCAGGAGGAGGCGGCAGAGGTGGCGGGCCTGCTGTGCCAGCAGGGCGCCGACTGCCTGGCGCCACTGGAGGACGGCGGCAGCGTGCTCAGCAGGGCGGCGCGCGCCAGCGGGCCAGTGGCCGATGCCTGCCTCGCGTCGCTGGATCGGCAGCGGGCAGCGGGCAGCCTGCTGCTGGGCAGCAAGCAGCGGGCCGTGGAGCTGCTGCTGGGCGCTGCTCGGCGCGGCCACGCCCGGCTGCTGGCTCATGGCATCTCCTGGCTAGAGAGCCGCCTGGAAGAGGCGGGTGCGGTCGGCCAGCAGGTGGTGGAGGAGGAGGATGCTACAGCACTCTGCCTTATCCTGTTGTCCGCCATGCGAGGCATTGACCCCGCCCCCACGCTGCGCACGCTGCTCTCCAGCCGGCTGCCCTGGCACCTGCAGCGCGACGTGTCTGCCCTCAACAGCTACAGCCGGCGCACGCTGCTGTCCTGCGCTGCGCTGAGCGGCGACCCTGCAGCCAGCGTGCCGCTGCAGCACGCGGCAGGGGCGGCGGTGACGGTGGGCGCGCTGCTGGAGGCGGTTCAATCGGTGTCGCTGCCGGGGGTCTCCGTCCTGCTGGCGTGCGGGCGGCCTGAAGTGGACTTGAGTGAGCCAGCTGTAAAGCTGCTGAACACCGAAGCCTGGAGCTGCCCCATCCATCGCTTGCTGTTCACGATGGTGGGTAGGCTCCGCGGGAGAGCGGGTGTGGGGAGGGCGCACTGGGTGGGGTTGGATGTTGCGGGGTGAGTGCTGTGGCTGAGTCCCGCCTGCCTGCCCACCCAACCGCCAGCCTGGATCGCCGCCGGCCAGGGCCTGGCTGAGCCCGCTGTGGTTGAGTCAACCGTGGGGCGCCCTGCGCCGCGCTTGAAGGCTGCGCATCCCGACCCGGCTCTCCTCCCTGCCCTTTCTCTCTGCCCTCGTCGATGCATGCTGCTTCATTGCCCCTCCTGCTCTGCCTGCCTGCCTGGCTGCAGGCCAGGTGGCAGGCCAGGTTTGAGAGCGAGGGGCGGCAGCGGCTGCCCATGCGTGTGCTGGAGGCCTTGGCGGCCGCAAGCTACCGCCCCGCCGTCTACCGCCGCGTGCAGCCACCACCGTTTGCCCGGAGCCTGGGCACAGAGGTGGTGGAGTCTTCGGATCCCTTTGACTTCCACCCGCCCGAGTTGAGCAGCAGGTGTGCTGTGCACGGGCTGGGGCTCATCTTGGCCAAGGGTTTTGCCCAGGATGAGATGGGCACCAGCCACTGTTGCCTGCGTGTTGTGGCAGTGCCCAAAGCAGCCTGGCCAAGTCCGCACGGCAGCTGTGTGTGTGTGTGTGTGCGTGCCCCTTACCCTCCTTTCTTGTCCCACTGGTCACCCCTTGCAGCCTGCTGCACGCGGCACGCGGTGGCGTCTGGAGCCCCGGCACGCACCGCTTCTGGCCAGGCGCATTCCGAGCCGCAGTCCGCACCCTGCTGCTGGCTTTGGCCCGCCGTGGCAGTCAGGCTGGGCAGCCGCAGGCAGCCGGCAACTTGGCTGTTCTGGGCACTATCCAGAAGAGGAGGAGTGCGCGGCTGGGCAGTGCCAAAGCTGCCACAGGCGATGCCATAGCGGCGCACGGCGGCCGTGTTTGCAGTGTTGCCCTGGTGTCGGCGCTGCCCGGTGAAGTGCTGCTGCACATACTGCGGCTGGCGGCAGAGCCCATGTCGGGATGGCTGGCTGAGCCCGGAGCAGAGGGGGAGGAGTGGGATGAGGGCGGCGACCTGGACTGACCCTGCTACCCTGCTGAGTGGCGCGTTGTTTTGTGTGTTTGCTCGCCTCGTCTTTGTCCTTCGCGGCCGTTGGGAGAGAGGGACAGGATTTTGTGCCGGGCCCCGGGCCGTCTTCCCGGCCATGTCTTGCTGAGCCCCGCCTGCCCATGCCAATGAACCTCCTTGCTTCAAGCCAAGTTGGCTTTGCTTTGCTGCCGTGTAAGCCGAGCCAGCAGGTAATGCATAATGAGACACCAAGGCAGGCAGGCAGGGCACAGCAGGGCACAGCACAGCGCAGCACAGCACAGCATGGCACGGCACAGCACGGCCCAGCCCAGCACAGCACAGCCAGAACAGCATGGCACAGCACAGCACCAGCCTTCAGGGTGCCCTGGGCCACCAGCACCAGTGTTTGCACACGTCCGCCTGCTTACAACCCCACAAGCCCCCGCTGCCCACCCTGCCGCTGCAGGCGCACGCATTTTGGCAGTGTCGCTGCTGGCAGTCGTGCTGCAGCTGCCACCGTTGACGGTGCTGCAGCAGCAGTGCATCATCGTGGCGGTGGGGGCGGACAGCCTGCTGTACTGCCGGTCCCGTCTGCTGTCCGACCCTCTTACCCAGAACAGCATAAGCACCACATGTGTGCAGCTTCCACGGCTACCCTGTGAATGTTGCAGCACAGCTGGCGACCTGTCACAGACAGTGTCCCACCTGGCAGTACCTGCCGGTACAAATTTCAGAATTCATGTCAGTAATGTGTCTCCCCACAGAAGCTTCTAGCATGCGCCCCATCCTGAATCCTGAATCATTATAGTGTTAATTTACAGAAGGAAGCTTCTAGAAGGCCTCTGGCCGCCCATGACAGGTAGCCTTCTGCCCCCAAACAGGGGATCTCCTCTCCTCCCCTTGCCTTCCCTACCCGCCGCCCACCTCAGCCCGCCGGGCACCTCAGGACCCCTCCTGAGCCCACCCAGGCTTCGGTGTGCCCTGCACCTGCTTTGTAAGATCCACAGACCCCGCAGACCCACACAGAGCCTCTTGCAGTGCCAGTCAAGCAGCGCCATGCCGGCGAGGGAAACGAGGGAGGATCCTCTTGCCGCCCTGCCCAGCAGGAAGTGATCAGCACTCGAGCAAACACAGTCAGTGCCACGCACAAAGTGCACCACACCGCTGGCGGCCTTGCCATACACTGCGTTACAATGCCCCCGCCGCTGACCAGGCATGCCATACCAGAATCCGATGCAGGGGCTCCCGGCCACTCCTGTAGTGGAAGCATGTGGCATCGCCTGCCAGGGTGGCAACCCCTGCTGTGCCCCCTGCTGCTGCGCGCCCTGCTTGGTGCCCTGCCACTGGCTCGTACCGCTCCCAGCGCCAACCATGCCTGTCGAACTGCGCCTGATGGTGACGGCTGCTTGTGGGGGGACGGGGCCCGCTGGTGCCTGCCAGCAGTGGCACCCTGGCCTTTCACGGCACCGGCGGCTGTTAAGAGCTGTGAGTTGGCGCTGCAGACCAGGAGCTCATGTGAAGGCTGAGCTTGATTACAGTTTCCTGTACTCTGGCCTGTTGTGCCCGGTCTGCCTCGGGGGGTTCCTCCCCCAAGCAGCACTGTACAATGCCGCCCGGGATGCTACCTGTGCTGCAGTACTACATAGGGAGGGGAGCATGTGGTCTGTAAAGGCCGCCCTCGATGCAGCCCTGCACGGGGCTTTCGCTCTCGCAAACATCGTCCAGAGCGTCTTAGGAAGCAGTTACAGGGGACGGAAGGAGAGGACAGCGACAAGGCAGAGCGATGAGCCGAGCACTCGCGCAAAGGCGGCAAGGAGCAGCGCAAACCATCGGGCACACGGATCCTCGGTGCCCGCCGCTGTCACCGACTGCCGCGCGACAGGGGCCAGCAGCAGGTCCGCCGCTGCCGCCGCCAGCGGGCCCACCCGGTGATTGGGTGCCGCCGCGGCGACGGGCCGAGCAGGCGGCTTGCCTCATGCTGGCGGCAATTCAGGCTGTCGTCTGGTTCAGGACCGCAGCCACTCGTCGGGAGCACCTGCACCAATCTTTCAACATCCTGTACCATGCGTGCTGGGCGGCCCTGGCGTTCCTCACGCCCCATCGCTGGTGGCGCCGCTGGCATGTCGCCTACCTCACCCTCGTCCGCCTGACAGCTTCCTGTGCGCCCAGCACACGCTCCACACAGGTAGGCGCTGTATTGTGCTGTGCTTAAATCTCACGCTGATGGCCCTGTAGCGCACCACACAGCCGGTGGCTTGCAAGCCCCCCCCCACGTGCTCCTTCCCCCAGCCACCTTTCCCTGCCGCCGCCACAGGAGGGCCTGGCTAAGTTCATGATGCTGCCCGCCACACCCGGCCTGGCGGGCGCTGCCATCGACTTCCTCCGCGTGTCTTTTGGTGGGTGGGTGCGGCAGGGAAGGGGCGGGCATGGTGCGGCGCATCACCTGCCCTGCTGCGGCGCTGCACCCCACGCCTCCTTTGTGCACAACCATTGTCAGCCTGAGCACACATCACATGTGCAGCACAGCATGGCACAGCATGGCACATCCCAGCACGGCATGGCGTCACACAGCGCAGCATGACAGGCAGGCGGGCAGGGCACAGCAGGGCACAGCAGGGCGCAGCACAGCGCAGCGCAGCACAGCACAGCGCAGCCAGAACAGCAGGGCACATCAAGGCACGACACAGCAAGAAACAGGACAGCAGGGCACGGCGCGTTTGTGAGGCCAGCACATCTCAGGGTCTCCTGGAATCACTCCACATGGACTGGGGGTGCGCACACACACGCCCGCCTGCTTACAACCCCACAATGTCCTTGCTGCCCACCCTGCCGCCGCAGGCACGCGCATTCTGGCAGTGTCGCTGCTGGCAGTCGTGCTGCAGCTGCCGCCGTTGGCGGTGCTGCTGCAGCAGTGCATCAACGCGGCTCTGGCGGCGGACAGCCTGCTGTACTGCCAGTCCCGCCTGCTCTCCGACCCTCTCACCCAGCACCGCCTGTCTCACCTCTGGCACGCCCTCGACCTGGTGCCCACCCTGTACCCGGCCATAACTACCATCGCTGGCGGGCCGCCGCAACACAAGGACCAGAGTGGTGCATGGGGTGCAGGGAGGGAGAGGGCAGGTGGCGGCTTACAGTGCCCTTTCTATAAATTCCCCTTGTTCAGCCCGGTCTACTGGAGCCTGGGCAGGCATGGGCCTTGGCTGCGGGCTGCCAAGCTGCCTGCCCGCAAAGAGACCTTGACCGACCTGTGCGCGCGTTGTGCGCCTGCCTGCCCACGCAGGCATTTCTCAGGCCGAGCGGCAGTGCGTAGCAGTGCTGTGCTTCCACCATGCCATCGTCGGCATTCTGCTGCCCACGCTGGCTGTGGCCTGGGTGAAGCCGCGGACAGCACAGCACGGCACAGCGCAGCCGCAGGCAGTGGGAGCTCAAGGGACCACAGGGGGGGCGGCCTCCTACGCACACCCTGAGCAGCAGCAGCAGCAGCAGCAGCAGCAGGAGCAGCAGGCGGAGCGGCAGCACGGCAGGTTGGCTGGCTGGTTGGGGGCAGCTGCGCAGCGTGCGGCCCGGCTGTGGGCAGCCCTCGACTCGTGGCTGCACGGCATGTGCCGGGGCGAGGGCCTGGTTGAGCTGCAGGGCGTGCTGGCCCTCTGGATGCTGGTGGGCACCATCTGGCTGCTGTCCCGGGTGGTGGCGGAGCGCCGGGCATACGCATAGCCGCCACATGTGTGCCTCACTATCCTTTCTAATAGCCGGGTGCGGAGCTCCCCACGCCAAGTTTTATTTTTCTTTTCTGGAAGGAAATAAATCTGCTGCGCCACCGCCATCACCCATGCCTCACAGAGCTTATGTTCAAACACACCAAACAGCGTCCCTTTCCTCTCTTTGGTTTGAGGCAAATACATGGAACCGTTCCCATCCACGCACCTTGCTGCCGACCTGCCAAGACTACTGGGCCCCACTCCTGCAGATCCCCGGAAGGTTTCTCCTCCGACTCGTCGCTCAGTGGCTTGCGCTGTGCCCGCTTCTGACAGCCTCGAAAGCTGTCTGCACCCCAATCTTACATCTGCTCGACGACACAGCTCATACTGTGTAAGTACACTGCTACAACAAAATGTTCGTGTTCAGACAACTACAGATTGTGAGCAATAATAAGCAGTCCAAGGAGTGCCAATGTGTGGAGAAGGAGGGTGTGCAGCACGTTACCAACTAAGGCTTCGGCAGCTGTCATCAGGTCTGCCAGCAAAGTGTGGTTTGGGGAGGAAGCCCATGGTGCTCCCCTGACGGGAGGCGGTGCTCGACCGGCGGCAGCACATGTGCAGGCCGCCAGCCAACCTTGACAGCAGGGACCCCCTGGAGCCTGCAGGACCCGTCGGGGCAGTTCAAGAGGGGTCCTTGTTTGGCAGGTCCTTGCTCAGGCCGAGAGCACAGTAACCATCCAAGAGAGCGGTGGCTGCTTAGTTCTATCCAGGCAACGTGGTAGACTTGGCTAAGAACGTATGAAGTAACTCTCCCCACTCCAACCTCTGAATGCAACCTTGTTGGTCTTGGGTTGGTGGGGAGCCAGCAAGAAAGTGCCATCGTGGCGGAGGGATCTTGTCCAAACCTGCTCAGCCATCCCCTTGAAGCTGGCGACCGTGTACCAACCGCTCCAATTCGCTCACGTTCATCCCGCATCCCGTGCGCTGCCTACGCCGAACCTACACCGAACACAGGCAACCAGCCTTGTGTGCCTGGAGGAAGCATGGAGGAGCCCCTGGCACAGCCGGAGTTCGCGGAGCAAGGCCCACGCAAGGGTCAGGATTGCGCTGAGCCTGGCCTGCCTGCCGCATGCCACGGTTGGAGCGGCGCCCAGACCCCTCCGCCCGCCGCGCCCGCCACCCACACAAGCGCCGCCGCCGCCACCGCCTCGCCTTTCTGTAGGTGGCCTCGCCGACCCCACCCCCGGCTCGCCAAGTGCACCTGAGCTGGGTGCTCCCTCCACTCCCGCCTTCCGCGCCCCGCTGGCCACACCGCCCTCCGAGCCCATCCCCGGCCAGATGGCCGGCAGCCAGCTGCAGCCCGAGCCGGCCAGCGCCGCCACAACCAAGTCTGTGCCTGCCACCGCCCCCCTGGCCACCGCCGCTCCTGCCACTGCGCGCGGCAGCCCCGCCAGCAGCGTGCCTGCTGCCGTGTACATTGCCCTGAGCGCGGCATGGGCTGCCATGGCTCTCATGCTCCTGCTGGCTCCCGGCATGGTGAGCCCAAACCAGCAAAATGGGGGGCCACTGTCAGTCAGCTGCCGCACCTGGCCAGCACCTTTCCCTCGTGGCCCCTTGATTCCCCAGCCTCCCTGCCGTCGCCCGTTAGTGCTGTATACCGCGCATCCTCTGTTGACATCACTTGTATGCTGGTGCTTGCTAGCCACACCCTGGCCGCCCAACACTGACACACCTGCCTCAGCTCACCCCGCCTCCCTCCCTGTCCCCCTCCTGTCTCGGCACTGCAGACGGCCCGCCTCATGTTCCGCAAGAGCGCGGTCACCCCCCTGGACGCCCAGCACTCCCAGCTGCTCCGCCTGAACGGCGGACTGCTGGTGGCCGCCAGCGCAGCCGCCGCACTGGCTCTGGCGCCGGGCGGCGGGTGGGGCTACATCGGTGCCTCCGCCTCGGGTGCGGGTGCTCTTGTAGTGCCAGTGGTTGGGGCGCTACAGTGGTTGTTGCTCGCACGGATCAGGCGGTGCTGAAGCAGGGCGCGTGGACGTGCTACAGTGTTTTTGTGCCCCACAGCTTCCCTCCCCTCTTTCTCCACCTCCCTCCTGGCGGACTTGCCTGTGCACAACCTGCCCGCGGCCCCCGTCGGCCCAGGGTAGCGCCTGTTGGACCCCCTACCGCACCCTGCCCAATTTCAAAAACTGACCCCGCTGCCCTGCCTCCTCCTCTCCCTGCCAAGTGTGCCCGCTCCTCTCCTCTCGGTGCAACCCCTGCAGACCTGCTGCGCCTGGCGCTGGCGGGCCAAGGGCTGGCCACCCTCTTGCTGTCTTGCCCAGCACTGACCATGCCTCCTGCATGCTGCCCCGCCTCCTCCCCCCTGCAGACCTGCTGCGCCTGGCGCTGGCGGGCCAGGGCCTGGCCAACACCCTCCTCTTCCTCTACTACTTCCGAAGCATCCAGCCCCTCAACATGGCCGTTGAGCTGGCCACCAACGGAGCCTTCATGGCGCTGCCGGCGGCCGATCTGCTGGGGCGGGGCTACAGCCTGAGGGTGAGGCCGGGGCTGAGCGTTTTGTGTGTGGGTGGACTTCACTATGTCAGCTATGCAAGTCCTCGTGAGTTATCATGGTGTTGCTAGAAGCGCTCTGCTGGCACGGGTGCATGAGGGGTGGGGCGGTCAGGGCGGCTGCGGGTCTGCTCGGGCGAGGCTTCAGCATGAAGGTGCGCACGGGTCTGCGGTTCATGTATTTGTGATCAGTCACCGCCCGCCCACCGACTTGCTGGGGCACGGAGGCAGCTTGACAGCGTGCCGGTGCTGTGGGCAGGGAGCGTCATTAGCAGGACAGTGCGCCTGCTGGGCCCTCTGCCTGCCCACCCCACCGCGGTGCCTCCTGAGCGCCCACTAGCTGCTGGCTGCCGGTCCTCTGCCCGACGCCCTCCTCTCCTGCCTGCTTCCCGAGGGCATGCCTCTTCTCAGCGCCGCAAAGGAGACGCCCCACGTCCGCCCCCTCTGGCGCTGCCCTGCTGCGCAGAGCTTGCTGGGCCAGATCAGGCGCCTGATGATGCCGCGCCCCGGGTCCCTCATGGCCGGCGCATACCTGCTGCTGGCCCTGCTGCTGCCCCTGTCTGGAGTGGCGCTCTTCTACGCACCCTGGGTGAGGACGCTCTGGCTTGAATTCACCAATGCTTGGGCTTGTTATGGTCGTCAGGCCTGGGCTTCTGTGCTCCCTTGGTGGTGCACTGAATAGAGGGGCAGGCCTCTCGGGTAATATGACCCTGACGACTTCGTTGTTGTGTCGTGGTGTTGGTGGCACGCCTGTCCCTCCCTCTGAGCCTGTGTGTGCCGAGCACTCGTGTCCTGGTGCTGCAGCACACGCTGGCAACCCTTCTGCCGGCCCCTGCGCTGCATGCAGTACACGCTGTACCACTTCTTCGGCTACTCCTACGGCGCCTCCACCTTCCTGCTTGCCAAGCTGGCGGGGGTTGCTGACAAGGCGACCGTGCCCGTGGCCCTGCTGGTGCTCAAGGTGCGCGAGGAGGGTGGGGGCCTGAGAAACGGGGGGATGTCACTGCCCGTGTGTGGGACGTCACTGCTACACCTGCAGGAAAGAACTGCCTGCGTGTTGGGAGTGCCTGCGCGCTACGTGTTGCAGACAGCGTGAGGGTGGCAGGGCGGGGATCGTGCTGCCCACCGCCACGTGTCCCTGGCTGCCTCCCTCCCTCCAACCCGTTGCTGCAGGCTGCGGCTGAGCAGGGTGCTCTGGGCTCCCCCGTCGCCCGCACCCTGAACGCCGGCATCCTGCTTGCCGGCCTGGTGCACATGGCGGTGCTGATGCCCCTCCTGGCAAGTGAGTCGGCATTCCGTGGCACGTGGGCGAGTGCGGCCCAAGCTGATGCGCCTGCCTGTTGCTTGAAAGCCATGCTTGCAACCCCGCTGCAAGCAAGCCCGCATGCCACGCATCGACATCACACGCCTGCCGAGGTGTCACGTCCTGCTTGCTGCCACGTACTTGCACGCTGTGCCTGCCTGGCTGCAGAGGGCCCCGGCGGCTGGATCCTGCCCGTCAACCTCGCCACCTGGGAGATGGCCACCTTCACCTCTGCCGCCGGCCTGCTGGCGGGCGGGGGCCCGGGGCGCGCCGCTGAGGAGGTTGTGGAGGAGGTGGGAGGCAAGGAGGAGTGAGGAAACGGTGCTTGCATGAGCAAGGGGAACCCTGAATCCGTCCAGGGCATAGCCTAGGGCGCTGGGCCGACCGTGGAAAGTTGTACACTAGCCATTCACAGTGGGTGGCGCCGTTGCACAGTGGGCGCCGCCCCCACCAGACATCACCCGTGGCAGTGCGTGGGCCAGCTTGCCGCTCACGCTTGCCGTGCCTCTGGTAATCTGTCTGTTGCATGCATGCGTTCTCGACCGTGTAATCAGTCACTGCAGTGCGGGGCAGCTGCATCAGGCTGCGGTGGCGTGGGTGGAAAGGTGGGGACTGCAGGTTCTGGAGCTCACGAGGGCCAGGTGTCACTCTTGAGGAGCCAGCGGGCTGAAGAGGCGGAGGCTGAAGGCTTGAGTCAAGCCTGGCTGCAGCACCGGTGCCGCCACACCCCCTTGGCCATCAATCCAATCATTCGCAAACGTGAGACAGTTGTTTGCGTGAATGCTGCTGTCTGGGTGTCGTGTGCCCGATCGCCTCCCACGTCTGCACCACACCCCGCCCTGCTCCCCGCTTGCTGTGCAGACATCCTTCCGTTCTTGTGTCCGCACCTGTGCCTGTCATCTTGCAAGGGGGGGGGGGGCAGGGGGGGCGACATCCACGCCATGATGGCATGCCCTCAGCTCTTCCTTGCAATGCCCCTTGCCGGCTGTTTAAACTACTTGTTTACACATTAAATTGCATTGTAGACTCATGTACTGTATAAACTCGTGGATAGATCTTGGGAATGCGGGCATTTGGGCAGCGCCCATGCAACCTGGCCAATCCCTCCCTGCTCTCTCCTGGGCAGGCCTCACGCAACCGCCACGCCCCCCGTTGCTGCCCCCTTGACCACCACGCTCAGCTGGCGCGGGTCCTTGCCCTCCGCCCAGGCCAACGTTATCTGCTCCGCCCCCGGCTCGCCCCGCAGGCGGGCGGCCAAGAAAGCGGTGGTGAGAGCCACTGCATCGGGCAGGATCACGCTGTTGTCCACCGCTGCAGGGCACTGCAGGCTGGCACCCGCCAGGGGCACGCTTCCCGGCTCCAGAAAGCTGGTGTGGCCTGCCAGGCCGAAGCGGGCCACCCAGGAGCCAGGGGCTGCCACCTCCACAAAGCCGCTGGGCCCGTCGGTGGGCAGCGCCAGCTCAGCGGAGGACTTGACCTCCAGCCCGGGCCGCTGGTCGTCCCAGTTGCAGCACCACCTGCGGGGGCAGGAGGGGCAGGTGGGGCGGGCAGGGAGGTGGATGCGGGCAGGCGCCAGGCAGGAGCGCTGTTCTTGAAACGGCAGACACGGTCGATGGTTTGGTGAGTGTGCAAGTGTGGGCCAACAGTGGGAAGGGAGGAGCGCGCAGGGCGCGGCGCTGGAGCAGTTAGCTCGCAGTACAAAACTCACGCCAGCACGCGCGCTGTGCAGGGACAAACTGCCCTAGGGGCGGCTGGCCTACAGAGCTTGCGTGCCAGCCGATGCTGCCTTCCTGCCACCCGCCCCCCTGCCCCTCCGCACCCCCTCCCTCCTCACCAGTTGGGCCGGCACAGCCCCTGCTTCGCCCAGGCCGCCTCCTCTGCTGAGGAAGGCACGTGGTCCTGGGGTGGCACACACCCGTTTCGGTCCAAGCAGTGGACGCCGACCGTAACAACCAGCGCCGGCTGGCGGTACCTGCAAGTGGAAAAGAGGTGGAGGGGCCGTTGTCCAGGTGGGGGTGCAGCACGCAAGCAAGGGCACGCCAGGGTGGTGACTACCCTAGCGCACCCCATCCAGGTCGTCTGCCCTGTTCCCTCCCACCACCGCCTTCCAGCCTGCCAAACCCCACTAGTGTCACCCCCCACACACACTCAGCCCCCCCCTGCTCACTCGGCGAGGTACTGCCGCGCCACCCGCAGGCTGTACTGCGTGTAATCAACAGGGTCCAGCAGTACAGGGGCGCCCACAAAGCCGGGGACCAGGCCCGACAGGATCGCCGCCAGGCCTGGTGGGGAGGGGAGGGGGGAAGAAGAGGCGGCAGCAGGATCACCCACGATGTGTGGTGGTGTGGGCAGGCCATGCAGCTGAGGTGGCAGCCGGCGACCCACGGGGCGGGAAGCAAAGGGGGCAGCAGCCCTCACACGTACAGTGCAGCAGCCGGGAGCTTCAGGGCTGTGTGCTCTGAGCGCGAGGCCTGGCCGCTAAGCAAGTAGCTCCCAATGCCCGCATGCACCTGCCGGCTGGCACCGCTCACCTCCCCCCATCGAGTGGCCGACCACCCCGATGGGTGCAGCCGAGAACTGGCCAGCAAAGGCGCCGCCCCGCGTGTTGTTGGCCGTGTTCCTCCAGGTGATGATGGAGCTCAGGTATGCGCTCTCCGTCTCGCTGGCCGGCTGGTACAGGCCCCCCAGGGGGCGGTCGTACTGCGGGTGATCAGGTTGTGGGGTGGCAGTTCGGCAGGTGAGGGCGGGGCGAGCGTGGGCCGCGCAGCATTGGCGTGGGCGAGGGCAGTGGAGAAGCAGGGCGGGTTGGCAGGGTAGGGTGGGCAGGGTGTGAACATATGGTATGTCTAAAGGAGGGATGAGCAGGGCCTAGGCAGCACCGCTGCGCGCGGCACAGGCGCCTGTGCAGGGAGACCAGCAGGCACAAGGGGCTCTGCGCACAGGCCAGCAGTGCGGGCAGGCTGACCTGGATCACAGCGTACCCCCAGGTGGCCAGCCGGTCCACAAAGCTCTTGTAGTAGCCAGGCAAGCAGCTGAAGCCTGCAACGGGGAAAGGAACAAGACGGGTGGGTGGGTGGGTGGGTGCTACGTGGGGGGAAGGGAGCGGGGGGGACGGGTGGTGCCCACCAGCGGCGCTGTGCCCCTCCCACTTCTTGTGGCCACCAGCTTCCAGTCAGCTGCCCCTAAGCCTGCCACCCAGCCTACCTCCATCCCCTACTCTTCCCAGCTCACGGCACCCACCCACTCACCGCTGATCAAATACACGCTGGTGTAGGGCGCCGGGTAGGCGGTGCAGGTGCCGGGCGTGGGCAGCGTGACGCGCACGTTGATGGCGCACTGCGCCCCGCGGCAGCCGGTGGCAGAGGCCGACAGGTCCAGAGAGATGTTGGCCACAGCACGCAGGGCGCGGCAGGGGCCCCAGCCCGCGTAGGCCAGCGGCACGCCCTGCCCGCTTTGCGCGTCCACGAGCAGGGAGTCGGGGGCGAGCACCATGTAGAGGCTCTCCTCGGGGCGCTGGTTTTCAGCGTAAAACGGCGCCTTGATGTCCTCGCTTGTTGCTGGGAGCGGCGCCGCCGCCGCAACAGCAGTGCCGCCGCCGTTGTCGGAGGCGGGTGCCGGTGACGCCTCCGATGCAAGCGGTGGTGGTGCCGTGCCGCTGGCCCAAGCAAACTCCTGTCGCTGGCGCCGGTTGTCTTTTGCGACGCGTGTGAGCACTCCTGCAAGCGTGCCGATCACTGCGCACAGCGCGACGCCGATAAGGCCCGCCACCACCCATCGCCGGCTCACGGCAGCGCACATGCTGCCTCGAGCAGTGCCGGAACAACCTTCTTGGCCCAAGCGTGTGTATCCGAGCGCTTTAGACGCAACAAGGGCACGAGCACACCTTGAGGTCACCGCCGCCGCCAGCGTGGCAGGCGCCGAAACCGGTGGCCCAACAACCCTCCGCGGCCCCCCTGATGCTATGGCAGGGACAAAGAACATGCCGACGAGTGCAATCATTTAAAACGTTTACATGGACGAGCAGTGCACGGCTGCCCCCTGTGTCACCTGTTGCCACCCCCGCTGCGCCGCCTGCCGCTGCCGCCCCGCCGCCCGCCGCCCCGCTCCTCCATGCCCCCCAACAACTGCAGGCCTCTCAGGTGGCTGACGGCCCCTCCCGGCGCCACAGGGATGCTGCTGACGGGGATGTGGCTGGGAAGCTCGAGAAGCGTAAGCCGGGTGAGGCAGATAGCGGCGGCCTGCAGGCGGGGCGGAACGCGAGGAAATGGAGGGCGGGCACGTGTGGGGAGAGCAGGACCTGCTGTGCCACAGGTGCTCGGCAAGGAGTAAGCAAAGCAAGCTATAACAATGGTAAAGCAGCCACAACGAAGCATCGCGAAGAGAGCCAAGCATCACCTGCACAGCGGCCTGCGAGACGGCGGGGCAGCCTCCCAGGCGCAGGGAGCGCAGGGCGCCCAGCTGGCGCAGGCTGCCGCCCGCCACCCGGTCGCAGCACACCAGCTGGAGGTGGCGCAGCGGCGGCTGGGCGGGGGGCGCCGCCTGCTGCTGCGCCGAATGCTGACGTGCTGCCTCCCGCTGTACTACCTGCTGCTCCACTGCCTCCTGCTGTGCCTTGTGCTGCTGCTGCTGCTGCGGCCGCTGCCCCTCCCCGGGCCCCGCCAGCTGCAAAGGAGCACGTTCCTCATCTACAGCACCCGAAGGCAGCGGCAGCAGATGGAGCAGCACGGCGTCGGAGAGGGAGGGGCACCCTGCGAGCTCCAGCCGAACCAGGCTGCCACGGTTGGCGGCCAACAGGGGCGCCAGCTGGGCGTCGCTCAGGAAGGGGCGGCGCGCGATGCGCAGCCGGGTCAGGCCGGTCAGCCCTGCATTCCAAAGCGGAAAAGTGCTGGTGAGGTTCAAAAGCTTCTATGTTGTGTTCAACAGTTGAACAGCTCAAACCCTTGACATTGTGACACTTGAGTCATCAGCACCACCAGGCACCCATGCAGCCAACTCCTGCTGCTTGCCCCTGGGCAGCCCAGGCCGAGCAACACCACACTTGCCTGTAAGGGCACGGTGCTCGTGCCACGCCAGGCTGGCGCCGCCCACCGCCAGGTCACGCAGTGACCGCAGCGTGCCCAGCGCCGCCAGGTCAGCATCACCCACCCCGCTGCACCCCACCAGGGACAGGCGCTCCACTGCAGGGCAGGCCTGGGCCAGCAGCGGCAGCAGGCCGGCACCCAAGAAGCAGCCGTCCAGAGCGACACCCCGCAGGCTGCTGCCGGCTGCCTGAAGCACCGCTGCCAGGGCTTGGGCTGCTTCACTGGTTTCGCTGGGTGCGGCGGGTTCAGCAGTGCCGCCCCTGCTGGCCCTGCAGCCGACGGCCGCTGAGCTGCCCTTGTTGCTGAGGCACTGCACGTGCCCCAGGTCAAGCTCTTGGAGGCCGCCCAGCAACAGCTGCACAGCACTGGTGGTGAGAGCGCCGCCGCCACTGCGGGAGCAGACAAAGGACCCGGCAAGCTGCCGCAGCGCCCCTGCTGTCAGCCTGCTGCTGCCGCCCAGCCGCAGCTCCTGGATGAGGCACCCCCTGCCAACGCCTCCCCTGCTGCCACTGCACCGCTGGTTGCTGCTGCTGCTGCTTCTGCTGCTGCTACTTGGGCTGCTGCTTGGGCTGCCCTCACCCTGCTGAACATCTTCTGGGAGTCGCTCCAGCATCGCCAGCAGGGCGGCGTCGTTCAGCCCGCCGCAGCTGGAGAGGTCCAAGCGCAGCGGCCCCTCCGCGCACCGGCTGACGCTGCGCAGCAGCGGGGCCAGGTGCTGCGAGGCGGCAGAAGAGACAGGTGGCACATGAATGGATGGCAGCAGAGGCGGGCGGCATGTGAACAGTTGGATGGATGCCCAGCCTTTTGTTGGTGAATCATGCAGAGGCAGGCGGTATGCTGGTGGGCGGTCATGTGGGACGGTGGACAGCAGGCAGCAGACGGCGGGTGTGACATGGGCAGCAAGCAGCAGGTGGCGCGTGCTGCTCTGAACCCCACCTGGGGGGTGATCCAGGCGAGGTCGGCCAAGCGCAGCTCCGACAGGTGGCCAGACTGCAGGGAGCGAGAGGCAGGTGGGTGTGGCACCTGGCTTGTGAGCCAAACGCGAGAGATCTACACACATGAAGCAGCCTGCAACTACATAGCAATTTGTTTTCTCAAAAACCAACACCGGCCGGCAGGCGGAGCCAGCAGCACGCACCAGGACGGCCACCGACTGCTGCAGCGTGGCCAGTGAGAGGCCCTTGATGCGGCAGCAGGCGCTCAGGTTTACGCTGCGCAGTAGGTGGCAGCCCAGACCTGCAGCATGTGAGGGGTGGGGCCACTTCACATGCACGGTTGAGACTTGTGGCTTCGCTTGAAATCGTACAAACATTGCGGTGCGTGTGCACGCTTTGTGCATGGCAGGAAAGCAGCATAGGCACTTCATCCCCACAATGATCTGATCTGCTGTCCAGACCCCACTCCCATGCCTGGTGCTGACCAGGTGCACGCAAGCCAATGCCGTCCAAGCTCTGGTTTAGCCCACTGCTGCGTGTGGCACTCACTGATCTGCCCCACATCAGCGTCATCCACCCCTGTGCCCGACAGGTCCAGCCATTCCAGGTGCTCCCAGCTGCCCAGCAGCCAGCCGATGCCGCCCAGCAGCTCGCAGCCGGCAAAGCTGCAGAGCAGGGGCGGCAGCAGGGGGAGCAGGGGTGGGGGGAGGAGGCGCGGCACCGACGTGCCCCCCGCAGCATACGGCGCCACGCCTGCAAGTGGCGCACGAGGCAGGCAGTGCAGGCGGACCAGCCAGCCAGCCAGCCAGCCAGCCAGCCAGCGCAGCGCAGCGCACGTCGAGAAACAGGACGTGGAAGGGTGCGGCAGGTGCTGGCCCGCACCCTGCCCAGCATACCTGGCGTGCCGCAGCGGCAGGCCCCTCAGCGCGGCTCCCAGCGTGTCCCCCACCTCCGCCCCCGGCAGCGCATCTGCCGTCAGCCAGCGGCAGCCTGCAGGAGGAGCGGGGGAGCCAGCAGAGGGCCCTTGCTCAGCAGGGCCGGCACGGCAGGCAGGCCTGGAAAGGGGCGGGCAGCAGAGCCCTGGCTTCACCGCCGCACCCATGAACCCAGTTTTCCAGGACAGGCGCCCTAAAAACATCCCACTAGCAGCCCCCCGGTGCAGCACCTGACACATCCAGCCGTGTCAGCGCCGGGCACTCCAGCAGGACACGGCCCAGCTGCTGCCCCTGCTGCCCCTGCTGGGCCCCGCCCCCGCCGCCGCCAGCGGCCCGCCCGCAGCCCGCCAGGCGCAGGGTGTGCAGGCCATAGGCGGGCTTTGTGGCGTTTGGGGCGCCGGCCACCAGCTGGCCCAGCGCTGCCGCCAGGCTGGCGCCCACAGGCACTGCTGTGCCGCTGAGGTCCAGGTCTAGCAGCCCTCGGTTGGAGCCCACAACAGCTGCCAGCACGTCGAACGGCTGGCCGGGGCCGGCAGCACCGCCGCCGCCGCCGCCGCTGCGTCGTCGGCCGCTGCTAGCGCTGCTGCTGCTGCTGCTTGCGCCCTGCAGCAGGGGGGGGGCAATGGCGGTGGGGTGAAAGGGTGGCTCGTGTGCACGTGCAGGCCGCATGCAAGGAGCCCTGCAGGCAGAAGCAGGCAGCAAGTCGCTGCATGCCTGCAGGCGCACTGCCACAGACCCAGCATCGAAATCAGGCCACGCACCGTGACGCGCCACAGCCCGTCCAGCGAGAGTCGCGTCAGCGCCGACAGCTGGCGCAGCGGGAGCAAGTCTGCATCACTGCAGGCGGTGGCACCTGACAAGTCCAGGTCTCGCAGCTGCAAGGGGAGCCAGGGCAGGGCAGGGCAGGGCAGGGCAGGGCGGCATGCAGTCAGGGAAGTTTGGCGGCCGGTTGGAACATGCGGCGCACTCGCGGAGGACACTGCCACGGCATTCACTTGTTGTTCAACCGGCAGCTGTGCAGCCCCTCCGGGCAAGCATGCCTGCCTGACATTATGCGAGGCACCCACCCACCTGGGGACAGTGCCCTGCTGCCCAGCGGAGGCTGCCAGCCAGCGCCGGCGTCCAGGCGCCGCGGGCGTTGTAGCTGCAGATGTGCTGCCAGTGGGTTGCAGTCACCAGGGAGCGCAGGGCGGCGCAGGCGGCGGCAGCGGCTGCCAGGTCAGCGGCGAGAGTGAGGCGGTCGAGGATGGACAGCAGCAGGAAGTTGGGGAGAGAGAGGAGCGTCGCTGTTGGTGGCAACTCCTGCTGCAGTGGCTGCGCAGCAGCATCTGTGGAACTCGAAGATGCTGGCTTCATGGTGTGTGTGGGGGCTGTGGCCAGGGGACTGCGGGCAGAGAGGCAGGCAAAGGTGGCTCAGTGCAGCTGGCGGCAGCGGCAGCGGCAGTGCAGTGGCGGTGGCGGTGGCAGTGGCGGCGGACCATGTCACGCAGCGGCTGCGGTTCGGATGCACTCTAACCGAATGTGGCATGTCGTGACTCACTTGCGGGCCGCCAGCGGTGGTTCCGCTACACGGAGACGACTAGCACGCCAGGGTTCTCCGCCGCCCTTCTGACAACCATAATTGGTGCTTACGATATCAGTTGTGTCTCAAAGGTCCCGCCTGCCCGCCTGTCACTGCTGAGCTGGGCGGCTCATGTGGCAGCGGCTGACTGGGCAGCGGCGTTCAGAGAGCAGCGGGAGGACATGCTGCGCTGTTCAAAGAGCAAGCGTCATCTAGTCAGGTCAATGGATTACTGACCAGCTTAAGTGTCAGTTCTTCCTTCGGTAAAGGTGAACACTGGAACATTGGCAGGGCCCTGACCAGACAGCACTGTCCATCCGCCTTCCCACACCTGCTGCACCCCAACCACATCCAGTGCAGGCCAGAGCGGTGCCAGAAGGGGGTGATGGGCAGGACAGCAGGCCATCGGTGTCTTGCAGGGCTGCCAGCACGCTGTGTTGAGTGCAGCAGGTGGGGCACACATTGCAAAACACCGTTCTGTCGTGCTCTTTGCAATCCTGAAGCAGAGTGAAGCCGGCTCCGAGGTTGGCAAATGTTACAAGCCTGGCAATGCTCACACAGGGGGACGGTGGGGGAGCAATGCTACATAGTTCACACGAGCCATTTGGAATGGTTGTGATAAAGGCTCAGAGGGATGAAGGTCAATCAGGTGTCACCGACAGGCACTCCTCTGGCCTACGCGCCGCGCTGCGCTCGCCTCAGCCCCGTGCCTGGCCGCCCCCGCCTGCCGCCACCTCTTTGACCTGCGTGTAGGCACGGTGCTGCTTGCGCGCCTGCGCCACTGCCAGCCAGAACTCAATCTGCAGGCTGTTGAAGAGGCGCAGCACGTCGTCATGCTCGCGGCACTCTAGTAGCACACGGGCCCGCTGCGCCCGCACCACAGCCGCGATGAACTGCAGCACAAACTCGGGCGGTGCTGGGCTGCTGCTGCTTTGAGATGCTGTGGACGCTGCGCTGCCCGTGCCGTGCCGCCCATTGCTGCTCCCCGGGCGTGACAGCGGGCGCGCCGCCGGCGAATTGGCTGCCTGGGTGGCAGCAGACCGTGCCGAGGCGGTGGCCTCAGACAGGCCCTGCACCGTGGACCGCAGCCCTGCTGCTGCTGCTGCCGCCGCTGCTGCACCCCCCGAACCTCCGCCGCCGCCGCCGCCGCTGCTGCTGGCAGCCTCCCTGGCCTCGCTGCTGCCAGTGCGCGCCAGGGGAGGGTCGCCCCTCCTGCTGCTGCTAGTGCCGCCGGCTGCCTGCTCCTCAGCCGCCTTGTGCGCCCACTGCATCTCCCACAGAGTGCAGCAGGCCGCAGGGGGCAGCTCCCGCCGCAGCATCACCACCACCATCCTGCAGAGCAGACCGAGGCGGCGGCGGGGGTGCTTCCGCCAGTGAGCATCTCAAGAAGGGCAGCCTACCCTTTACTGGCGGTAGTGCGAAAGCAATTTCAGCAATGTACAAGCACCTGCCGTGGCCGGGCTCCTCGAGCCAAGGCCCTCTGGCATCAGGCAGGCAAGCCCTGCTGGCAGGACCCCCCAGTACATAACGCACCCTGCTCCCTCTGCCCACCCCGAACCCTCCCTTCCCCCCACCTGTATGCAAACATGCAGTCCTCCGCCCCCAGCTGCTGCAGCTTGGAGTAGAGGGAGGGGTCGGTGTCGCGGAGGACGCGCGCAATCTGCTGCAGCTGGTGCCTGCGGGGGGAGGGAGGCAGGGATGGGCGAGAGAGGAGGTAGGGTGGTGAGTTGGGGTGGTCAGGTGAGGTGGGAGAGGGTCAGGCGGGCTTCAGTAAGGGGAGTGGAATGGATGAGAGAGGAGGTAGGGTGGTGAGGTGGGGTGGGGCGGGGGGGGGTGGAATGGATCACACGAGCGTGAGGAAGGGGAGGCCCGGGGGCAGCATGGGCCGGCAGGGGCGCAGGCGGGGTGAAGGGAAGGGCGCCTTGGGCGTACAGGCAACACCGGTTGGCTGGCAGGCCCCAGTCAATGCCCGGTCTTGCATCCGCTGGCAGTTTGATCCTACGGTCCAGCAGCCTATCAGCGCCCAGGGCAACTGCCCACCTGATGCCGGTTTCGTCGTGCCGGAAGTTGCGGCGCGCGGCGCGCATCATGCGCTCGAAGCAGGCAAAGGCCAGGGCGTCGTCGCCGTCAAACAGCTGCACAAAGATGGAGGCCAGGTCGGACCTGCACCGTGGGGGAAAGGGGCGGCAAAGGGCGGGCAAGGGGAGTGTGGAGATAGGGCAGGTGGGCGTGTAAAACAGAAGGGGGAGTGAGGCGTGAGAGAGCAATAGGGCAGGACGCAGGAAGGCGTGGGGTTAGGGGCCTAGGGCCAAACAGGCAGGCAACGCATTAGGGGGCACCCTCTGCCACATCACAATGCACACATGTCTCATACCTGCCTGCCCAGCTGCACCTCCACTCCTCCACTGCCCTGCACCTCCCTTTTTGCTGCCTGCCTGCCAGCCCGCCATGTCACTCACATGCCCTGGCAGTAGCCCGTCTCCGGGTCGTGCACCGAGTAGGCAGACAGTATGTTGATGAGGCGCAGCATCTGGGCGCGCGTGGGGTCGTCCAGGTGGGTGGCACCCCACAGCATGTCGCGCGCCAGCGCGCTGCGCCAGCGCGGCAGGCGGCCGCCGGGCGCCGCCGCCGCCGACGGGTCGGCGGCTATCGCTGCCAGCTCAGCGTCTGAGCTGGCGGGCGGCGGTCCCAGCTCTGGCGGGCTCACCAGCATCAGCTCCGGCAGGCCGTCACCCACTGCCACAGGCAGCACTGTGAGGGTGGGTGCGGCGCCAGCTGGCGGCCCGCCAATGGCGCCCCCCGGCTGCTGCGCCCCGCTGTGCCGCAGGTCCGTCCTCACCGCATCCATCACTATGATGCGGTGCGCCTCTGCAAACGCCGCCACGTTGCCGGGCAGCGGGACGGGCGAAGGCGTGCCGCGGCCGGCCGCCGACACGCTGCCCGCTTCGGAGCGTGACGACAGCGCAGAAGAGTCGGCTGCCCCACCCGCCGCCTCGGCTGCCCCGCAGGCCTCGCTTGCAGCGGCGGCGCTGCTGCTGGCGGCGGCGGTGGCGGCTGCAGCAGAGCTGCGCAGCGCCTGCAGCTGGGTGTCCAACTCCTTGCAGACCAGCACCAGCTTGATGTACAGCCTGGGCGGGGAAGCACAGCACGCACAGCACACAGTGTGAGCGGGGTGCGACACGCTGTTGAGGGCCGGGGCAGCAACACCCCTCGAGAGCTGCACACAGCAGAGTTCATGCAGCGCAGAGCAGGGCGGGGCAGCACAGCCTCTCACTGGCCCTCATCCAAATGCCAGGCCCAGCCCCAACAGGCAGAGGAGGGGAGAGGACCACGCTGCTCCCAACCCCTGCCCCTGTGCAGTCTCTTCTGACACCCTCCCACGCTTCACGCACCCTCCCATAACCGTGCCCACCGTCGCAGCTTCTCCAGCTCCGCGCTGCGCTCCTGCTTGGTGCTGTCCCACCGGTACACGCCCAGCAGCACTGGCCACAGCTCGGCACGCAGCTCGGGGGCAACACCCTGCAGCGGCGGGTGGCAGGTGGCAGGGCAGATGGGCGGGCAGGCAGGCGGCAGGGCATGCAGGACAGGGCATGGTGTTCATGCGGTGAGCGCAGGGAGTATGTGGCACAGCCATGGCACAGTTGTGCATGCACAACTGACTGACGGATGGGGCAGCGGCTGCCGTAGAATGCAGGCAGGAGGGTATCCAGCAGGCCAGCGCTGGCAGAGGCAGGCGAGCCGAGCAAGCAGCTCATGCAGGCGGCGTGCTCTCACCCCATGTTGTATCGCCTTCAGCAGCTGCGGCCAGTTCTCAATGCGCCCCTCCTCGTCGCGCCGCACGTCGCCTCGCTGCAGAGACGGCTTGGCTCGCCGCGCAAAGCTGCTGTTTGCCGCCAGCAGCGTGCCAGCACCCAGCGCGGCGCCCGCCAGGCCCAGGCCGGCAAGCGCGGCCATGCCGACTCCCACACCCACAGCCACTGCAGCTGTGGTCAGCACCTCCTTCCCTCCTCCGGTGCGGCTCATGCTGGCGGTTCAGCTCAACAGCTGCCGCTGCTGCTAGCCACTCCAGCGGGTACTCCGCCAGGCGGGGGCGCGGCGGCACAACAGGTGTCGAGTCTGGCAACGGCGGCAGCTGCGCCGCAAACGGCTGTCCACAGAGTCTGGGTTCTGCCTGAAGCCAGTGGAACGGCTGCAGGGACCGCAACGGGCGAGCCGCGCAGCAGCCCGGCTCGAAAAGAGCGCTGGCAACGCCACAGGCAACACGAACTTGCACCCGGCAATGATACGAGACGTGCGAACGCGCAAAGGGCAGGCTAAAGCCCTGATGACGCTGGAACACCAGGAGAAAGGCGGGACGAGGGGCGATGGGTGGCTCAGCGAGAGCGAGAGCTCATCGCAAAGCTCATTGCGCAGCGAGAGGTCATTGCACAGGGGCATGGCCTGCTGCGCTGCCGCCTTCGCGCCACACTCCTGCCGCCCCCGCCGTCGGTCGCCAAGTGCACATTTTCAAATGCCGCACCCCAGTGAGCAGCTCAATTGCGAATTCAGGCACTTTAAAGCTGTCATGTTGTTACCTGAGTCCCTGCTACCAGTGCTTAGGTTGGTCGCACCCTCTCTTCGAGGCACCTTTCCTTCCCCCCGTTCTGCTGCCACCGCACGCCCTCACAGACCCTTGTGTGCCGTGCCGCCACCCGTGTTTGTGTGGTGCAAGGTGACCCTTTCGTCCAGAGATGTGCAGGGCACACGTTTCAACATAGAGAACCACACAGACGATGCAACGTTTACTGAACACGAGGAAAGGAGTTTGCTCGAGGGGGCGAGGACATTGGATACCTCCTAGGCTTAGGTGGGTCCCCAAGGATCGGCCAAGGAGGCTTAGGTGGCTCCCAAGGATCGGCATGCTGCTACTGTGCGGCAGCAATCCGAGTGAGTGCCGTTGCAGCAGGGCGGCGGAAGTGGCACGCCAGCAACATTAGGCACGCACTCTGCCCTGGACAGCTGGCCGCCCCCAGTGATACCACTGTGGCGCCCCCACATCGCCAGCAGCAGTCGAAATTGATGCATCACTGGGCCTACCCCGGGGGCGGCGGGTAGTACTGAGCGTACGAGTTGGCATAATACGCATTGTACGCAGCGGCAGCGTTGGAGTCGGCGGCACCGCCAGGAGCGGCGGTGCCTGCCCCCCCCACGCCGTGCGCGCCTGGTGCAGCCGCGTGGGCTGCATAGTACCCACCTGGCGCCGCATAGCTGGCGTAGCCAGCGGTTGGGTGGGCGGCGGCGGCGGTGGGGTGGGTGGGATTGTAGGGCTCGCCGCCCGCCCCCCAGGGGTAGGGGTAGGCGCCAGCAACGCTGTGCGCCGGGGCTGCATACCCCCCAGGAGCAGCAGCACCTGTGCCGTACCCTGCAGGGGCAGCAGCGGCTGCCGCTGCTGGGGCTGCAGTGTATGGTGCAGGGGTGCGTGCTGCAGCTGCGGAGGCTGAGGCCGCGGCGGCTGCCTTGGCTGCAGCTGCCGCCGCCGCAGCAGCCTGCTGCTGCTGCTGCTGCTGCTGCTGCTGGGCTATGTTGCTGATGTACTTGCGCTCCGTTGCGGGCGCAGCTGCTGCCGCGGCAGGGGCAGCGGTGGCTGCAGCCGGCCGCGAGTTGGGCAGCGGCGGCTGCATGTACTGCTGCGGCTGCGACTGCGCCCGCGGCGACTGCTGCTGCTGCTGCTGCTGCTGCTGCTGGCCGGTCTGGTAGGGGTTTGTCCTGTAGGGCGACAGCTGTGGCTGGGTCTGGGTCTGCGGCTGCCCGGGTGCCTGCTGCTGGGGCTGCTGCTGCTGCTGCTGCTGCTGCTGCGGGGCAGACGCCTGCTGCTGTGCCGCATACATGCTATATGCCGACTGCTGCTGCGGCAGCCCCTGCCCTGCGGCCTGTCCATACGTGCCGGCTGCCTGGGCTGGCTGCTGGCTGCCGCCCGCAGCTGCAGAGGCGGGCCCTGAGGTGGCCTGCTGCTGTGCTGCCGCCACCCCTGCCGCCGCTGCTGCTGCTGCTGCGTTGTTGGCGCCGCCGTACTGCCCCGCCGCCTGGCCGCCCAGACCCGCTCGCCTGGGGTCCTGCGGAGCGGCGAACCCTGCGGTTGCGCCGGGCAGGCTGGCGTTCATGCCGCCATAACCGCCACCACCCGCCGTGCCACCGGGAGCTCCGCCAGCACCGCCTGCCAGGTAGGCCGACGCTGAGCCTGCTGGGGCAGAGTTGTAGCCGCCGATGACGCCAGCTGCACTGGCCGGCACAGCATTGTTGGCACCGCCGGTGTGTGCCTGCATGGCGGCTGTATTGCTGCCATAGCCGGCGCCAGGCTGGGTGGCTGCCATGCCGATGCCTGCGTTCATCGTGCCCCCCATGCCTGCTGTGCCAAACCCGGCCGAATTCGTCGCCAGCCCTTGCCCCATCGCCATGCTCAGCTGCTGCTGGGCCTGCTGCACCTGCTGCGCCTGCTGTTGCTGGGCCTGCTGCAGCAGCAGCTGCTGCAGCTGCTGCTGCATGACGCTGCCTGCGAGCCCACCTGCAAACAGAGGACGGCACAAGACGCACATCAGTGCTGCGCCCCCCAGCAAAGGTGGCAGCTGGTGCAGCTTGCAATAACGAGTGAACAGCCGTGTAGCTTTGCAGGCAGTTGGGCAAGAGAGCTTCACAGCATGCCCAGCAGGACCAGCACGAGAACAGGCACCAGCAAGCCCACCTGGGAAGCCGCCCATCTGGGCGCCGCCCATGCCGCCGCCAAGCCCCGCCGCGCTCAGCGCCAGCTCGCCACCGCCGCCGCCACCGCCGTACTGAGCAGCAGCGTTCCCAAAACCATTGGCACCCATCCCCTGCTGCTGCTGGCCAGCGGGCTGCTGCTGCTGCTGCTGCAGGGTCCTGCCGCCCCAGGCGCCGCCGCTGCCTGCACCACCGCTGGGACCACTGCTGCCGCCGTAGCCCCGCTCCACCTCTTCCTCGTGGGCAGACACATAGTGAGGGCGGTCGCCCCCGTACCGTCCGCCGCCCCGCCCGCCATAGCCGCCTGTGCGGCCGCCGAGCTCAGGACCTGGCGCGCCAAAGCGCCCGCCCGCCCCTGGCCCTGGCCCCATGCGCCCGCGGCCCCTGCCGCCGCTGACCTCCGTACCCATGCCGTACCGCGGCGCGCCCTGCGGGCAGCGCAGGGCAGGGCGAGATGGTTACTGCTGGACTCCCGCCACCAGCCATTTCCAAAGCACATGCTGTCTGACCGACTACGCTCAGTCTTCAACAAGCGATCTCAGAAGTTGTGTGCCAGCTGAGCTGCTGCCCCTCGCTGCTTCAGGCACCGCGCTGCAGCACCGTCGTGTGCCTGCCCTTCCACCCACCCACACACCATGGGATGTCACAAGCTTACATCTCCCATCACTATCCCTCCCCTGCGCTAGAAGGCTCACCTGGTACGGCTGCTGCCTGCCTGCCCCCAGCTTGCTGCGGCCTGGAGCCAGCAGGTCCTCCGCCGGCACGGTCTCCATAATGGCGCTCAGCAGCGCGGCGCCTGCAATCTGCAGGGGGGGCAGGGCAGAGCAGGGCAGAGCAGGGCAGGGTGAGCAGTGGCATGAATGGGACCGTGCAGCGAGCACACGGCTGGCGCAGCGTCCAGAACGGAGTGGAGCTCAGCGGGGTGGCACAGGCAACCTGCGAGGGACCAGTGGAGCAGGGCAGAGACAGGACAGGGGAGGCGTGCTCGAAATAGAGGTGCGCCGTAACAGACGTATCTCTCGTCTCCATGGCCTGCCCTGCCCTGCTCAAGCATGCATGCCAGCACTCCTCTTGTGTGCCCAACATCCACATGTGTTCTTCTTTCTTCCGTTTACGCCTCTGCCTGCCCATGCTCGCCCCCTGCACCTACCTGCTTGGCAATCTGCTTCGACTTGCCCTTCCCGCTGCCGCCGGCCAGCCGCTGCCCGCTGACCTTGTTGACAAGCTTGGCGTCGGCTGTGCGATGGAGGGAGGGAGGGCAAGTGGCCGGGTGCCAGGTAAGAGCAGTAAGGTAAGAGGGGCAAGGCAGTGGAGAAATTGGGGCGCAAATGCCTTGCTGACAAGCTTGCGCAACAAGTGCAGGTGCTGCAGTATCAGGCAAGCCAAGGGTAAGCCAGGCAGGCAGGTGCGCAGTGCAAAGGGAAGGCAGGCAGAGGCATGGGACCTGCGTGTCCCCACATGCCCAGCCCTTGCCACCACAGTTGGGACCAGCCGTGTAGGGCAGGGAGAGCCGTGATGCAGCAGACGCAGCACCTAGGCAACACAACACAGAGCAGCAGAGCAGAGCAGAGCAGATCAAACCACAACACAGCACAGCACAGGCCAGCGCGTGCTGCCCAGCGCAACATAGCACGCGGCCAGCCAAGCACCAGCACGCGCACCTGTGAACAGGCCATCCTCCCCCTCCCTCCCCTCCTCAATCTCGAGGCGCAGCACAAGGCGGGAGGCGTGTTCGTTGACCACCGACAGAGGCGTCTTGTCAATTTGACCCCGCTCCCTGCATGGTGCACAGCGGCACAGCGTGATCTCAGCATGGACAGCATGAGGCACAAGGCATACTCTTTTCAACACCACCAGCGGCGCCAAGTCGGCCTGCCCACGAACCCTGCATGTGCAGAACGCGGGTCAAGGTGGCAAGGAGGCGCATGCAGCTGCCAGCCGGCTCAATTAAGACATGTTGCCCAGCTATCGGGTCGCCGCTTTTCAAGCTACTCCACAGCCCCGCCGCCACCTCCGATGTCGCAATGCCAGCTCAGCCAACCATTGCCACCTCAGCTTTTCCACCGGCAGCTCAGCCAGCCAGTGCCAGCTCAGCTTTTGCACCGACAGCTCAGCCCGCCATTGCCAGATCCGCCCCACCACCACCTCAGCTGCGACAATGCCAGCTCAGCCCGCCATTGCCAGCTCAGCTCACTTGAACTTGTCCAGCAGCGCCTTGACAGCCGGGAAGCCCTCCAGGTACTTGCTGTTGGCCAGCAGCGTGTCCTCCCCCTTCTCAGTGGGGGTGGCGGCGCCGGTGGCGTGCCGCTTTGCGGGCGGCGCGCCGTCCGCCTCCGCCTCCGCCCCGTCCTCCACCTTCACCGCCACCGCCGCCGCCGGTGCCTGCCTGCCGGCCCCGGGCGAGGAGGCCGCGGCCCCGCTCTTGGCGCCGCGCAGGGGGCGGCCGGCGGGGAAGGCGAGGCGGGGGCGGGAGGGGACGTGCAGCACCGCGACTAGCGCTGTGGTCACAGCGGCCTCCGGGTCCTTCTGCCGCTTCACTGCCTCCAGCAGCCGGCGCAGGGAGCTGGAGGTGTCGTCAGGCAGCGTGACGGGGTGGGCGGCCGAGTGTGCCCGGGCTGCCGCATGGAGCTCTGCCATGTTGGCGCTGGCGGGCACGCTGAGCGCGCACGGGGCGCCACATGCCTGCAACGAGTCGGTGCGGCAAAGGAGCAAGCAGAGTGGGCAGCGAGGTGTGGTGCGAGTGGTGCAGCGGGGCAGGGGCCCTCGGTGCCGTGCCATGTGATGGGAGCACTGCGGCTGCAATCTGCTGCATTCCAACCCAGGCCAGAGAGGCAGCGGGCGCACCTCCTTCACTTCCCGACACGCCGCTTGGGCTGCCTCCAAGTTGGCAACACGCACAAAGCCTGCAGGTGGGCGAGGGTGCAGGTCAGGCACAAGCACCTCAGACTGTTTGTAGTGCCAGTAGTGAGCAGGCAATCAGCGGCGGCACCAGTGCTTGTGCTGCGCCAGGCAGTGCAGCGACCCACACAACCCAGGGGGCACGGCAGGCAACCAGCTGAGCGGTCAAATCGCTCAGCAGCCACGTGGGAAGGCATGCACGCAGGGCATTTCGCACGCACCGTAGCCTCGGCAGTCGCCCCGGTCCCGCTTGCGGCGGATGAGCTTCACGCCCACCACCTCGCCCGCCGCGATCACGGCATCCCACACCCCCATCTCGTCCGCGGCTGGCGGCAGGCCACCTGCGGGCAGCAGGCAGCAGGAAAATGTGGACAGAGACCGTTTCGTTTTCATAGGATGGTCAGGGCAGGCAGAAAGTAAGCAGCATGAGAGAGGTCCAGAACCAAGCGGGTGGAGGGCAGCAAGGGTGCAGAGCAGCGAACGATGCAGGCCAAACGCCTCACGAGGCAACGGGCACTTCACCGCTGCCGGCCAGGCAACAACAGCTCCACACCGGGCGCACGCGGGCGCCGATACGCAGGGCTGAGAGCAGCTCCCAGGCCCAGTCAACAGCTGGGCTGTAAGCACAAGCAGGCAGGCAGGAGGGTGGGCAGGCAGGCAGGCAGGCAGGCAGGCAGCCACCCAGGCAGGCAGGCAGGCAGGCAGGCAGGAGGACAGGGGGGCAGGCAGGCGGGCGGGCAGGCGGGCAGCCATCTAAGCAGGCAGGGGCGCAGGCAGGCAGGGGGCAGCGCACCAATGAAGAGGTCCACTGGCTGGAAGCCTGGGGGCGGGTCTTCATCCGACTTGCCGCCGCCCCTGCGCCCCCGCCCGCCGCCGCTCGCCATCTCCCCGCCGTCATCCACCCCACCACCCAAGCCATAGGCATAGGCAGGCAGCCGCCCATCATCCTCCATGGGGGGCAGGTAGGGCAGCTGGGCAGCCTCACGACCACGGCTGCTCGGCCGCTGCGCCGCCTGCTGCTGCCCCTGCTGCTGCTGTGCTGTCGTCGCCCCAGCGCCCGCCTGCTCCTCCTCCTCCACAGGCAGTCCGTAGAGCGCCCGGGCGGGCACCCTGCCCGGCGGGGCGGCTGTTGCCGCTGTTGCTGCAGAGGCGGCCCCTGCGGGTGCTGCTACCGCAGCCTCCGCATCTTGCGTGGTCTCAGATGCGGGCCGTGCAGCCACAGTAGAGGCAGCGCCCCCACCAGCCGGCGCCGCTTCGCCTGCTGCCGCGGTGGTGACACCTGCTGCGCGTGGTAGTGCTGCTCCCTGATGGCCAGTAGCTGCTGCTGCCAGGGCTGCCACCACTCTGGCCTGCTCCTCCTCAGGCAGGGGCGACTCGCAGGCAGCAGCCCGGGCCCCGCCCGGCGCAGGCGGCTCGGCTGCAGCAGCGGCCGCCTCCGGCTCGCCGTCAACAGCCATTGGTAGTGTGTCATCAGCAGCCGTGCCACCGTTTGCTTCGCCGCCTTTCTGGTCGGCGCCGCTGCTGCGAGGAGCGCACAGGCCAAGCAGGCAAGGCCGTCAGGCGGAGGTGCCGCAGTGCCCCGCCGCCAAACCCGCCTGCCGCCGCCCTCCTGGTCGCAGCTACCTTCCCCATGCCTTTGCAATCAAGCTCCCCACATCGCGCACTCCTTCACACAGCACTTGCAGAGCCCAAGCAACGCACAGCCGTGTCAGGAAGCCTCGCTCACCCATCGTGAGCTCCCCCGGGCGTCGCGCCGGGAGTAACTGCCCCGGGCAACTCGGTGTGATCGGGCAGCGTGAAGGGCTTTGATGCCGCAGGCACTGGACTGCCTGCCTCCTGCACGGTCCCATCGCCGGTCTCTCCCTCCGCCTCGGCGTCTGTCATGGTTGCCAAAGCGCGATCCAAAGCGGACGAGACAGCGGGCGCCGGTTTCAGGAGAGAAGAGATTGCTGCCAGCTCGACGGTGACGGGGCCCGGCGGCGTGCCAGCGGCACAAGGAATAGCACACAGAGGACACACACAGCAATCCAGGAAAGTTTGCAATCATGACAAGCATGCAGCATTGGAGAACTTAAGAATGAAATGGCAGGCGGCTGGTTGCAGGACACTGGCCCGCTGCGCCGTTTCCCTCACTCGCCGCCACACACCGCACACACAGCCTCGCAGACCAGCTCCCGCTGTAAGTTCCCGAACTGTTCGACATCTTCTTGGTGAGGTGGCACCATCCCACCCTGCAATGCCAGTGAAGAACCGTCTTGCACCCCATCCGCCGCCGGACTTTGCTCCACCATTGAGCAATGCCCACTGTCCAGCATCTCACTTTTTAACACGAAACAAACAATTGCGTGAGACAGTCAGGAGTGTTGTCAGTCAGCAGGCGTCACCCAGAACCTAAATCCGCCTGCTCAGCCGTCCAGGGGCTGGCGCAGGGGCGGTACCTCTATGCCTGGGCCTGAGTCTGACCCCGGGGCACGGTCAGTCGTCCAGCGGCTGCGGCGGGCGCTGCGGCGGCAGCAGCTGCAGCTCCTCTGCCAGCACCCGCTGCACCTCCGCCAGCGAGCGCGCCAGGAAGTGTGGCCGCTCCTCTCCCTCCAGCTCGCCCGCCCCCGCCCAGCGGTGGTGCTCGTCCAGCAGTATGGTCAGGGCGCCCGCCCGGTTGCCGCACACAATCTGTAATGCAGGCACGGGCGGGGCGGGGCGGGGGTTGGAGTGGGGGCATGGCCAGGTGGTGCGTGGGAGTGAGGCGGCGGGGGCGCGCACCCAGAGGGCATGCACTGGGTGCAGGGCGTGTGCGCATGAGCGACGTGGGTGGAGGTGACACAGGAGGGCAGCAGGGCAGCTGCAGCACAGCAGGACGTAGGCTGAGAGCACAACTCAGTAAACCACCCAACCGGAGCCCTTGTGGCCACCACACCGGCGCTCACGTCATCCTTTGCGCTGTCCCCAATCATGACCAGCTCGCTCGCTGGCAGCCCCCACTTGTCGGCGATGTGCAGCAGGCTGGCCGGGTTGGGCTTGTAGGGTGCAAACTCGCGGGAGAGGGCGGGGGTGAAGGGCGGCATCGTGAAGTGGTGGCGGTGGAAAAAGTCCACGGAGGCTGCATGGAGGGGCGTGACGGGGAGCACAGTTGCAGGGGCGGTGGTGTGAGGAAGGAAGGGGAGAGTGCGTTCCAGGAGGGCAGGGGTGCAGAGTGAAGTGGTAGCGGCAGAAGGAGTGAGCAGGGAGAGAGGGGGAGTGGCAGGCTGAGGTGCAGCACAGGTGTGCATCGTGGGCGAGTGCGCGGGAGGGCAAGCCACAGCACGCCTCGCCCCACCCACAAGCTACACCCGCTGCACGTGCATTGTTGACCCCTACCCTGCACGCCCCTACTGTGCACGCACAATTAACGTTGCGCGTGACCAGCGCGCGCGGCACGCCCAGGCCGTCCAGGAACTGGGAGAGCTCCAGCACCCCCGGCATCAGCTGCATGTCCCGCAGCGCCTGCGCCTCAATCTCCGCTATTGCTGCGTGCGCTGCCTCCTGCTGCGCGGGCGTCCAGCTGGCGATGACGTCCAGGATGTCGCCTGCAGGCAGGGGGCCAGCATGCAAAGCAGTGTGCAGGGATGAGGTGGCAGCGATGCGGGGCCAGGGGGCAGCCCACAGGCAGTCAGCCGGCGATGGCGGCGGGAACGAGTGGTTCAGCGATCAAATTGCGGCCAGGCAAGGGTGTGGGTTGAAGGATCCCTGTCGTACAGTCAACGCATGTTTTGTGCGGCAGACATGCATGTAAGCGTGCATGAATAGCCTGCCGCCGGCAACACCCGCAAGGCAACACCCGCCGACCTTGCAGGCTTTCCAGCCCAGCCACCGCCGCTACGCGCCGCCGCATCTCCACAAAGTCGATCACACTCTGCGTTAAAGTTCCATCCATGTCTACGACAAGGTTTGGGAGGTGGGGGTGGGCAGTGAGCTAGGCGGCAGGGCCGGAACGCGCAGGAGACAGCCCGTCGGTGGGCTCCCGCCCCCGCCCACCCGCAGTGCTCCTCACCAAAGACTATGCCGCGGACAACGGGCTTGGCCGCTGGCTGCCCCTCTGCAGCTGCTGCTGGTCCTGCCGCGGCTGCAACCGTGGTTTGCTGGCGGGCCGACGCTGCTGCCTGCTGGCGCGTCGGCACCATGCTGGCAGGCATCAGCCTGGGGGCCAGGGAGGCCAGCATGCGCTGCAGCATCTGCAGAGCAATGCAAATTGTCCATCGTGTGGCGCTGCACGCTCTTCTCAAGCCCACCCACCTTCTCGTCCACCTGGCGCGCGCTCGTAGTGGCGATCGACATCCCCAGCCTTCCGCTTTACGCAACTGAACGCCTGCACGCACATCCCCATTGCACGTGAGCAGACTAGGCAGCGCGCCCGCTCCTGTTTGCAAGGCAGTTGGAATGGTGGGCTATCCGCAGGGGCCAGCGACCCCTTTTGAGAAGGTGGGGGTGTTCCTTAATGCTCTAGCAGCGACGTGGGTCGAGAGTGCCCCGCCGCAGTGGAACGCGTTGCCAGCCTTTATTTAGTTGCAGAAGCGATCGCGTGCTCCTGGCTGCCACCCCTGCTGCCAATAGCGCCCTGGTAGCTGCGCAGGCTTCGGTGCTCCAACCAGCTGGACGCAGAGCCCGCGGCCTGCACCGCCCGCCACCCGTGCGGCCCGCTTCCCCGCCGATCGCTGCCTTGCGCCCCTGCCCCCGCCTCTCCTTTCCCCTGCAGCTCCAGGCCGATCTGAAACGCAAGGCGGCACAGCTGGACAGCGCTGACAACCAGATCTCGCAGCTCACAACCGAGAACGCAGCCCTCAAAGCCACCAAGGCAGAGCTTGAGCAGGTGGGTGCGGTGGGTGCAGGGCGGTCGGTGCCTTGCCAAGCTGGGTGCTAGGGGCTCACACGGCTGGTGGGCAGGCAGGTATGCGTGGGGTTAAAGCTGCGGCAGAAGATGCAGCTGGCACGTGCACAAGCATTGGAAAGAGCTTTGTTTGACTTCAGCTACGGCAGGTGCACAGCTGAATTGGAGGCGTGCAGCTGGGGCAGCAGTTTGTGTGCAGCTGCCGACGGGACCGCCAACCGCTCATGGGTTGCATGTTGTTGGTGCTGCCCCCTCTCCCCGGGTTCTGCCTTTCCACAGGCGTCCCGCCGCGACCGCAGCCAGGCCACAGAGCTCAGCCAGCAGCTGGCCAAGGCCCAGGCGCTCCTGAAGCAGCGCGACGCGGCGGTGTCCAGCCTCGGCAACCAGCTGGCGTCGGCCACCGTGCGGCACAGCGGCAGCGGCGGTGCGACCCGCGCAGCACCCGCGTCTGCCGGGGTAATCACTCCCAAGGGCCCCCTCAGCCGACAGAACAGCGACGAGGAGGCGCTGCTGGGAGAGCTGAGCGAGAAGACTGCCCGCATCTCCACGCTGGAGGCTGAGCTGGCAGAGGCCAAGGCCAGGCTGGCAGCAGGCGCCATGTCAGCACCCACGTCGGCGCTGACCCCTGGGAGCACCCCCCGCCGGCGGGAGAGCTTTGAGGGGGAGGGAGTGGCGGTGGTGGGCGGCGGCGGCATGTCGGCGTACGACGCCAACCGCCTGCGCACGCTGCGGGCGGAGGTGGAGACGTGGAAGGACCGGAGTGAGAACCTGGCGACCCAAGTGCGGGAGCTGCAGCGCGCACAGCAGGCGAGCGGGAGCAGGGGGGAGGCGGGTGGTTGGGTGGGGCGGTTTGCGTGGAGGGGTGGGAGGGCAGGAGCGCGAACTGGGTGCGCAGGTGTAGCGGCTTTAGCGCACGGAAGCGGGTGGTTGGGCGGCGGGAAGTGCTGTGGGCTGAGCAAGCGTGAGCTGCCGCAAGTTCTTCCATGTTTGCTAAGCGCTCACTTAGGTGTGCTAAGCGCATCAGCACAGTGCCAATGGCGCGGTGAAGTGCATACCGCCGTGCATCTCTCATAGGCAGGCAGGCAGGCTGGGTCGGCCTATGCCTGCCGCCACTCCCTCCCATGCCCGCCCGCCCGCCTGCACATCTCACCCCCGCTCCTGTCGTGTATTCAAGCTCCTACATTCCCGCCCCTCCCACCATGCAGTCCTCTGAGCTGGACAAGGCGCAGCTGGCCGACTCCGCTGCCTCCCTCTCCGAGCGGTGCGCCACCCTGGAGGAGCAGCTGAGGCATTCGCGCGAGGGGCTGTCGTCGCTGCGCGCGCTGGCGGACCAGGGGCGGGAGGAGATGCGGAGCCAGCTGCAGCGCAAGGAGTCGGACCTGGGGCGGGCGGCGGCGGCGCAGGAGGCGCAGGCAGCGCTGCTGGATGAGCTCAAGGGGGAGTTGAGCAAGGCGGCGCAGGTGGGGGAGGGGCGGGTGGTGATTGGGGAGGTCCAGCAGGGGCGGGGCGGCAGGGCAGGCGGGAGCTGTCCTAGGCAGCGCAGATCGGGTGTGTTGATGGGCAGTGGGCAGCGGGGGAGGGGCAACAAGGCAGGCGGGTTGTGTGAACTCGAGGCGCACACACAGCGTTGCGGGCGTGTGTGCGGTCGCTGTGGATGTGTGGGCGGTGCAAGGGCAGGAAGGAGGGCGGGCCGCCTGCAGCAGCGCGCACAGGTGGCTTTCGTGCCGCATCCCGCAGCAGCGTTCCTTGTGCACTTTTAGCTTGGTGAGGGGCCACGCTGCGCCGCACCCTCTCACAAGCACCTGTGGCCCCCCTGTTGGGTTGCCCCCTCCGCCTGCAGGACCGCGAGCGCCTGGTGCTGCAGGCGCAGCAGCTGCAGGCGCAGCTGGCCAAGCAGGGGGAGGAGGCTCGGGAGAGCAACCAGCGCGTGGCGCAGCTCATCACTCAGCTGGAGGAGAAGACGCAGAGGCTGGAGGTTGCAGAGGTGAGGGGGAGGCTGCTGTGCGTGCTTTGAGGCCGGCCGTGCTGTGCGCTGCGGGAGATGCCTCGATGTGCCAGCCGGCTGAAAGCAGAAGATGTGGGCTTTGGAAACGCCGTGTGGTTGGCTCGCTGTGCATGCTGTGCCCCTTGTTGTGCGCGCTGTGTGTGCTGCTGGTGGGGGAGCTGGGGGACAAGCGGCAGCGTTGGGGGCGGCAGAGCAGAGTGGTGCCTGCTGTGCATGCTGCACCTCTTGCATGCCAGCAGGGCTCAAGGGAGCGTGCCTGCTGCGCCCCACGCCCGCCAACCTCCATGCATTGCTTCCGCCCTTCCCCCCCCCGGCCTGTCCCTCTCTGGTCGTCAGGTCCGGACTGGCCTGTTGTGCACATTTCCTGCCTCTCCTCACTCACTTCTTCCTACTGTCCGGTCCTGCCATGGTCTCCCCCACCCATCCCTTGTTCAGGTGGAGCTGCGCGAGGTGACTGGCAGCAAGGCGAGCAGCGACACGCACCGCCTGGACCTGCAGGCCCGCCTGGCGGCGCTGGGCAAGGAGAAGGCGGCGGTGGAGGCGGAGCTGCGGCAGGTGGGCTTAGGGGGTATCAAGAAAACAGAACTGGAAAGGCAGCATTTTCAGGACGACGGGAGGGGAGGGGGAGGCGCGCCAGAGGTGGTGTGGGGTACGAGGACAGCAGTGGAGAGCGCGGGGGGCAGGGCACGCAGGGGGCCAGGGAACGCATTCGTCGCCTGGTGCAGGTCGGCACATACAGTGTCCCAACAGCCGCACTTGGCAGGTACCGCCCCCCTGCCGCTGGCCGCTCGTCTCCCCTACAGTGCAGAAACACCCCCTGCTTCCACCTGTTGCCCCCCGGCAGGTGTCTGAGCGCCTGGTGGAGGCGGTGGATGCGCAGCAGTCGCTCACAGAGCAGCTCAAGTCGTCCCGCGAGCGCACCGAGGGTGCGGGCTCCATCGCCGAGGCGCTCCGCCAGCAGCTGGCGGCCAGCCAGGCTGAGGTGGCGGCCAGGGAGCGCCAGCTGGCGGAGATGGGCGCTGCCCTGGAGGAGAAGGAGGGGGAGATTGACGGCCTGAGGCGGGCGGGGGCGGCGGGCGACGAGAGCCGGGGCAGCCTGGTGGGGCGCATGGAGGCGGTGCAAGGGCAGCTGGAGGCGGCAAAGGTGAGGGCGGGCAGGCTGCTGGGTGGGTCTGTTGGGCAAGCTCGTCTCCCTTCACGGGGGACTGTTGCACTTTGGAAGGCGGGCGGCTGGGGTGGGTTGGATGAGCGGCATGCCCCATTGGTTGCGAAGGCTGCCTTGTTTTGCTTAGCCGGCGGGAGGGTGACAAGGGGCAGGGGCGCATGCCAGCAGCCCACTGTGCGGCCTCTGTCTGCAGCCCGTCCCGTTCCTGCTTGGTCCCTCACCTCTCATCTTTGCCCCCTCCCCTGCCTGCCTGCCTGCCCCGTCTACCACCTGTTCCTCCTGCAGGCTGAGCTGGCCGCCAAGTCAGCAGAGCTAGCTGAGCTGGCGACCAAGCTGCAGCTGACGGAGCAGGAGGCCGCCGACCATGCCAAGGCGGCAGAGGACGCGACGGCGGCGCTGCGGGCGGGCCAGGTGCGTGCCGGCTGCAGGCCGGCTGCTGAGCAGGGGTGGGTGTGGTCGAGTGCAGGACCTGGGGGCGGAAGGGTGGAGGCAAGGAGGCCGGCACGTGGGCACCTCTTGGATGGCTGCAACTCTGACGAGCATGCACCTCCTGCAGGCCCAGCGCCCAGCCTTGCTTGCCTCGCTGTTTGCCCATCTGCAACCTTGCTTTCGCGCCCCGGCTTGCTTCCCACACTGTTTCACCCAGCTGCAACCTTGCCTCTTGCTACCTCACCTCTGAGCGTGTCACCCCTCATCCCACCTGCCTGCCACCCGCCTGCCTGGGCTGTGCAGGGCGCCATCGATCGCAGCCGCACGCACGGGGACCAGGAGATTGCCCAGCTGCAGGATTTTGTGCGCAACGTGAGTGCCACAAGTGGTGACAACGGGACAGTTTGGAGGTTTGGGGAGGAGGAGGAGCTGGGGAATGTGCCCAGCTGCACGAGTTTGGTGCTTGAGGGCTGGTGCGGATTTCGAAGCCCCGCCCGGACACACCTGCGGCCTTAGGTGTCACACTGTCTTGCACTACTGTGAAAATTGCCTGCAGGCCAACGCGCGCATTGAGGAGCTGGAGGCTGAGTTGGAGTCTCGGGATGCTGAGCTGGCGACGGCCGCCGCCAAGCTGGCGCAGATGGAGGGGCTGAAGCGCCAGGTGGACATGCTCGACCAAAAGGTGGGCAGGTGGTGGGCGGGCACTGGTGGCAAGGTCTTGCAACAAGAAGGGCTTCCAGTGGCATGCGGTCGCCAAAAGGCTGCGCAGGTGGTGGGTGGGCAATAGTGAACAGGCACATGCACCTGACTTGCACAACCGATGCGCCTCCCTCCCCCCTCGCAGGTGTTTGAGGGCGAGGGCGCGCTGCGGGCGGCGTCCACCGACAAGGCGGGGGTTGCCCGGGAGCTGCAGGATGCGCGGGATGCCCTGGCAGAGCGGCAGATGGCGCTGGAGATGGCGCACGCGGCGGTGGGGGACAAGGAGCGCAAGATCAACGTGCTCGAGGTGGGTGGGTGGGTGCAGTGATGTATGGTGGCTTGCGCTCCCTCTTGTGCCTGTGCCTGTACATGCTCCACGCCCGCTCGCTGCCGACACATGTGCTGCCGACACATGTGTGTTGGCGCCCATCCCCGCCTGCTGTGCATGTGCAGATGGATCTGCGGCAGGCGCAGGCCTCGCTGGCGCATGTGGAGGCGCAGCTGGACGGTGGGTGGATTGGGGTGGGCGGGTGGGCTGGCGGGTGAGAAAGATGGGCCCCTGTTATGTTGGTTGAGCCCCCGTCAACTGCGTGCCTCATCCACACATGTCCCACCGGAGCTCATATTAGTCCCTCAGGCCCAGGCAACACACGCTTGGACCATTGTTGCGCAAACACACTCCCCCACAAATAGTGCCGAGCGGTTGGTGGGGGGGGGCAGGAGCCGGCGGCTGGGGCGCCTTGCCACTTACCACGCGCCACCACATGCACTCCTTTTCGATCCACTGAAAACCACCCTCCTGTTCCCTGAAACCGCCCTCCCGTTCAGATCTCAAAGAGCCCATGATGGAGCAGGGGCGTCGAAGGCTGGCTGCCCGCTCTACACACATCCTTGCTTTCCAGTGACCTCCTCCCCCACACCCCACCCCACACCGTGCAGACCGCGACGAGCGCATGATGGAGCAGGAGCGGCGGCTGACGGCCCTGACCCTGGAGGTGGCAGACCTGAAGAGCGAGCTGCGGGGCGCCGAGATGGCGCGGCAGGACCTGCAGGTGCGGAGGGTATGGGCCACGTGAGGGTGGCAGCACATGATGCACTCTAGAATGACTGGGATGCATTCGCCGCCGTGTTGAGGTGGGGCGAGCGGCAGGGCGGGGGCATGTGGCGGCGAGACCTGATCGCCACTCGCCTGGAGGCCCTCCACAGCGCCTCTTATCCGCTTGGCAGCGCGACCTGGACGCCGCCGCACCTGCAGGCCCTGCACAGCGCCTCTTCCATGCCTCGTACTGCCTCCTTGACACCACCTGATGTGGCTGGCCCTCCCCTTTCTGCTTTGCAGCGTGACCTGGACGCCGCCCGCCTGGAGGCCCTGCACTCGGCCTCGTCGGTGCGCTCGGCGGAGGCTGAGCTGGAGGGCAGCCGGCGGCACATCCTGGGACTGAGCAACGACCTGGAGGAGGCGCGGGCTCCCCTCGAGGCCGACCAGGGTGAGCGGTTGTGAGCATCATCCATGCGAAAACCCGCCGTTGGGGGAGGGAGAGGGTGGGGCGGGGGCATCCAAAGGCTGGGCAGTGATGGTAGCCAACCGCGCTGTGTGAGGCCGGCCAGGGTGAGTTGGGTGCACCAGGCAGTGGGAGGGGATGCCGGCTAGGGTGGGGAGGCCAGGAGGCACGCTGATGGCCTGGAGGAGGCACGGGCACAGTAGAAGGCAGACTGGAGTGGGTGGGTGGATGGGGTGGGAGGTTGGTACTCAAACTTGTGGATGACGGCAGCGTGAGAGGGGACGCGCTCATAGGCACCCGGGACGCCGACCCCAGTGCGCACCCTTTATCTGAATGTGTTGCCCCCCATGTACTGCTATCCTCTCTGGCTGCAGCCGCCCAGCGCCAGCTGGCTGACACCTGGCAGGAGGTGGCTACCGAGCACACCGCTCCACCCAGCACCACCCAGCAGCTGGTGGCGGCGGACGCGGCTGCCACTGTGCTGCCGCGGCAGGTGCCCGGCAGGGGTGTGCCAGGGGCGGGTGTCTCACCTGGTGGCTGCTCCACAATACGACAACTTGCAGTTTTGGCCCTGGGGTGCCCCTGCCGCCTCGTTCGCCTTCACGCCCAGCCCAGCCCCGACCCTGCCCTGCCCTGCCCTGCACGCCGCCGCTCCTACTTGTCACCTCCCACCGCTCTCCACCTGAATGTGCACTTGTCCCCCACTGCCCGCTCCACCCACTATGGCAGGAGGAGGAGGCTGCGCCAGCCCCCCCAGCCCAGGCGGATGCACACGACGATGATGTGGGCACACAGGCTGCCGACGTGGGCGCACAGGATGACGCTGATGTGGGCATGCAGGGTGCCGCCGATGTGGGCGGTGACATGAGCCCCTGTGAGGCTGCTGCAGTGCGGCAGCAGGTGCTGGGGCTGCAGGCAGAGATGACCAGCCTGCAGATTGCAGAGGGGGAGCGCGAGCTGGCGGCGGCGGCGGCGGCGGCTGCGCAGGATGCCGAGGCGACGGCGACGCCCGAGATTGTGGCGGCGCTGGGCGTGGCGGAGCGGGAGACGGCGGATGAGGAGGAGGCGGCGGCTGAGGGGGAGGCGGCAGCGGCTGAGGAGGATCGGGAGGACGTGTGAAGCGGGACAGCGCAGCACAGCACAGCACAGCGGCACAGGACGAGGCAGAACCTTGTCACACGGCGCAGCACAGCGCGCCGCTGCAGGCAGCACAGTTCACTCCCCTCATCAGAGCCTAGTCGCACAGCACAGCACAACGCACAAAGCCGCCCAGCCTTCCCCACCCTCACCCCCCGTCCTGCCCGTGTGCCTGCCCCACTGCTGTCGCACAAAGCGCACCCGCCGCACCGTGAACAGCACACGTCGTTTTTTCCCCCACCCTCTTGTCTTCTATGTACTACAGCACAGTGGCATGGAGCCCTGTGGCCCTTTGTCTCCCTGATGCATTTCCACATCAACTCCCGTTGTGACTTTTGTTGGGCCGCGATCCTCCCCCTACGCCCTGCCCTGTCATTTGAACAACTGCCTGTGCCAAAATCAAAGACAAAACACTTCTGTGCCCACACATGAAAGCCCACCGCACTTGTGACGCTGTGCACAGCCAAGCAATGGGAAAGCGGTCACATGGGCTAGCTAGCCAGCAGCGGTCTCAAGTGGCAGGGTGGGGGGGGAAGAGCGTGTTCACACGACAGTGAGATTTGTAAGATTGGAAAAGGGGTCGTGCAATATGGGTGCTGGCTGGTTGTGCCAGCCAGGTTGTTGGGGTGAATTTTGAGGGTTTCTTCAGATCTGCATGCATTCCACGCACAGCCCAGCGAGTATCCCAACTTATTGCCCTGCTGCTGGGCGTGCCGCATGGCGTGCCGCTGCAGTATGATTCAAATCTTGGCTGGCAGGGAGGGGATGGCCACTGGAGTGGCTACCTCCCCAGGGGCGAAGGCCTGAGGACCGGGAAGGTATGGTTAGCCACCGGACCAAACTTGTGTGAATTACAAGAGTGCTTGAGTCCTACAATTCTGTGGGTAAAGAACGTGCCAGCTCATGATTACAGGAGTGGGAGGGAACAGGCACGCGGGTGTGCAGGGTGGGCGAGTCACAGGTGTGGGCTATAGATTTGGTGTAGTATAGCATTGCAGGCGTGAGAGGGTCGGGCAGCGGTGCCCTGCCTCTGCTGTGGCCCCACCTCCAGCTTGCCGGCTGCATGCACCACTGGCCTTGTGCAGTGGCGGGCACGCCCAGGCCTGCTCTCCGTTGTGCAGGATGCAGCGCGCGTTCCTGTCTGTCACGACGCGCCAGCCGTACGCTGCACTGCGGGCGCTTCACTCGTACTGCTGGCCCACGTCGGTGACCTTGAGCAGGATCTTGGTGTTCTTGCCCCGGTCCTGAGCATGGTCCAGAGCCTCCTCAAACTCACTGTGTAGCTCATACCTGTTGGGGGGGGTGGGGGAGGGGAGATGGGGCACGTTAGGGTGTTCCCATCTGCCGCTGCACAGTACAGTTCCTAACAACACCAGAGACGAGGGTGTGTGGTAAGGGGATTCATTCAAGGGGGCGCAAGGGGGCTGTGGTCAAGAAGGCGCACATTCAAGGGGGCGCAGGGGACGTGTGGGCTGAAGGCGTATAGGCAAGAGGGGTGCAGGGGAGGGAGAGGCGGCAGCTTGGTTCGGCTGGTCCGCCGCGCTGTGCACCTCATACACGGTGGCTGAGGGGGGCATGCCATCTGGAAAGGTGGGCGCGCGCAGGCTGGGCTGTGCACACTTTGGGCTGCACCTGCTCGGACATCCGCCCTTCCGCCCGTGCCTTTGCCCCCACTGCCACCCACCCACCCACCCCCGTCACCCCAGCCACTTTCACTCGTTGAACAAGCAAAATCAAACTTTGAAAGCCCTGTTAAAGCCCTTTGAAAGCCCTTTGCAAGCAGGATGCTCACTCTGTGAACTCCGCCCGCAGCTTGCCGGCGTTCACCAGCTTGGCCACGCTCTCCAGCACCGCCGGCATCTTCTTCCTGTTGTCCCGCATCCAGCGGCGCACGTTGAACCCCTTGACCTGTGGGTGGGTGGTGTGGGGGGCACACGGGGGTAAGGAGGTGGGTGGGTTTGAGTGACGCAGGGCGGGGCGCCTCAATGCAATTCCATCTGTTGCTGGGCGCGCTGCCGCAGGGAACATACAATCGGTCAAGCAGTCACAGACATCTCTATTGACGTCCCATACCAGCACGCCCTGGGACACCCACCACCTGGCGCCAGGATAACCGCTGGCTGCTGCGCATGCTGCCACATGAGACGTAGAAATGAACCCATCACAGACACCGCTGTCCCACTGGAGATGTGAAATGCAAGCAGCCACGGGCTGGAACACCCACTAGCGCCAGGAGGCTGCTTGGGAGGTAGGAGGAAGCTATCACAAACACTCCTCCCTGCCCAGTGCAGCCCCTCACCTGCACCCCCTGGAACACCCACTGGTGCCAGGAGAACTGCGCCGACTTGCCCGACACGGCGCCGTACACCACCAGCTGGCCGCCCTCGCACAGCGCGCCCGCCAGGCGGGACGCCGACGCGCCGCCCACAGCGTCCAGCGCCAGCTTGGGCTTGGCGAAGAACTTGGCCTTGTCCAGCTCGGCCTGCAGACGAAGAAGGAGAAGAAGAAGATTACAGCCCAAAGGCGTGGGATTGAGGTTGCCACTGTCAGTGCCCCTTCAGCTTCCTCCTGTCACGCTCCCTGCCGCCCCCTTTGACTTTCTGAACCTGTCCCCCCAACCCATTGTCAAGCTGCTGTCAGGCTTCAGGCTGTGTTCGACACCATCCCATCCACTGTGCTGCTGCTCCAGCCACTGGCACTGCCTGTGCCCCCTCCTCTCCCCGCCTGCCTGGCCCTCGCCCCCTGCCCACCTTGAAGCTGCCCTCATCTTTCAGCACCTCCGCCGCCCCCAGCGCCCGCAGCCACAGCGCGGTCTTCTCAAAGTCCGACTGCCCGCTGACCACGGCAATGGCGCGCAGGCGCAGCAGGTGGCAGAGCTGCAGGCAAGCAACAGGAGCGCAGGGAGTGAGTGGAACAGCAGCGTTCAGGCCTTGCAGTTCCCTACCAGCCTGGTGCGCAAGGTGGCAGGGCTGAATGCTGGCCCCTCGAATGAACGAAAAGAATACGTAACGTGGCCGCCTTGCAACCAACCCTCGCCCCGCACCTGCACCACCAGCTGCCCAACGGTGCCATTGGCGGCGTTCAGGATGACGGCGTCGCCAGGCTGCGAGGGGGGAACGGGGGGTGGAGGGAGGGGTGGCATGGCGGCGGGTTGACAGTCAGTCAGGCACGCAGTCAGTCAGCAGGCAGGCAGGCAGGCAGACATCCTCACTCCAGCCCGCACTCTAGCAGTGCACCTTGAGTGCCGCGTGTTCCCTCCCTCCCTCCAGCAGCCTGTCAGCGGCCAAGGCGGTGCGGGCCCCGCATCACAACACAAGCACACCTTGCATCACAGGCAGGCAGGCAGCTCCCTGCATCCCACCTTGAGTGCGGCATGGTCCTCCAGCAGCCGGTAAGCGGTCAGTATCTCCCTCAGCATGGCGCACTGCTCCATGGCCATCAGGTCGGCAGGCACCCGCAGCACATCCTTCTCCTTCACAACTGCGGGGGCACGAGAGAACAAGTAAGTGTGGGCACTTGTGACTCAGGAAAGTGGCTGTCAGGTTTGCAGGCGCGTGCAGCACATCCTTATCCCTCACAACTGTAGGAGCACGAGAGTGAGTGAACACCAGTTCAAAAATGAGAGAGGTGCAGCTGGGAATGACGGGGAGCGGAGGGGGCACACGCAGCACGTCAGGCGGCAGGCAGCAGGCTTCAGGATGGCAGGCCGGCGGGTGTCAAAGCATGCCCGCCGTGCGGGGTGCCACCCACCTGCCAGGGAGCGCCAGGTGCCCAGGTGCGCCTTCATGGGCACCACCCAGTCGTTCTCTGACAGGCCCTTCACTCCGGGGCCCACCTGAGGCGCCCGGGGTGGGGGGTGGAGGAATGCAGGCGAGGTCAGGGTGCCAAGTGGCGTCCCCAGTCTGGCCGGGCGCACCTGACCTCATCTCCCTGCAGCCCACCCTGCCCTCGGCCGCATTCAGCAGGCCCTGCTTCCTTCCAAGCTCCCGCTGGGACCACCAACACCGCCACCCCGTCACGGCCGTACTCCTAACCACCCAGTGCCATCCCATTCCCATGCCTGCGCCAAACCCTCCACGAGAGCAGCGGTCCTTGTATGCACACGTGTACACGCACGCAACACACACCTTGACCACCACCGCCACCCCGTCGTGCCCCGCCACAAACGGCGGATCCGTGCGGTCGCTGCCGTACAGCCCGCCCGTCTGCACGCTGTACCTGCAGGGCGGGCGACAGATGGCGAAGTGGCAGCCGGATGGTCGGGTCAGAAGGAGGGCTGGCTGGGTGGGCCAGGAGGGATGCGGGGGCGGGGCAGGAGCGCGGGTGGGGGCCCCACACGCCTGGGGGTTCAGTTGGGTCTCCCATCCACCGCTGCGCTGCCTCTGCGCCCCTCGCCATGGCACCCCTCTCTCTCCTCCTCCCACCAGCCCCTTGCACTGCGGTGTCCAAAGTAGCTCACGACTTGCCCCCTTCAGTTCCCCTCTCCATCCGGCCCCCTTGTCCCTCCCTCAAGCCTCGAAGCTCACAAGTCGGCGGGGTTGACGGGCGCAAAGCGCATGCTCAGCAGCACCTCCCCCCACTCCAGCGCGGGCGGCAGGGCCTCGCTCTCTACAACCAGCGCCTCCCGCGGCGGCCCCGCCTTCTTGCACACCACCTGCACACCCCCGTGGGCAAGAGACACGGTGAGGCGGGGCGGGGCAGGGCAGGGCAGGACAGGAGGGTTGGCACCTGGAAAGGAACATTGAACATGCCAATGTTGAGCAAGCCCCGTTCTGTCCCACACTCCATTAAGCGTCACACACAGTGCGTCTCCATGCTGCTCACCCGCCCTTCTTCTCACCCCCCATCCGCCCTCACCCGCCCTCCCCCACCCGCACCCCCCCGCCCTCTGCACCCACCGTGTGCGCCTTGATCTTGGGCAGCGGCACGGCGTCGTAGCTGCCCTTGACCACCCCGAACTCATCCATCACATCCTCGCTCGTGTACACCTGCACCCCCGCCTGACCCCGCGACCGCATCCAGGCCTGCACAACAAGACAGGAAGGTGAAGGGGAAGGGAGAAGGCGCATGTGTGGCGGTGAAGGGCAAGAGGCGGCGGGGCACACGAGTGCAGGAGTGTTGTGAGACAAGGTAAGGGTTGCCCGGCTCTGGTACGGCGGGCGCAGGCAGGCCTGGTTCTTGGCTGGACATCCCAATACTGCTGCCTGGCCCCCCGCACCCAGCGCACCTCAAACCCGGCGGTGTGCGACTGCGCGCTCTTGTCCTGCCGCACGGTGATCTGGTCGGACAGGTTGATCTTCTCCACCTCGCCCCGCCGCACGCGGTCGCGGAAGCTGCCGCCCGCAAAGCTGCAGGAGGAGGGGGCGGGGCGGCGGGGGAGGCGAGGGGGCAGGGGGATCGGCACACCCCAACCCAGCAGCATCCTGGGCTGAGCAGAACAGTAGGCCGCCACCAGCCGGTGACGCCCTCTTTCATACTGACTGGACAACCAGACGCCCCTACATCACCCACTATAAAGTGTCCATCAACTCCTCCTGCATGCCAACCGCCCCCGCATCCCACAACCCTCCACCTATTTGCGCGTTACACACACCACCACACCACACCACAAGCGGTGCCTCCCCACCTGTCCATGAACTCCTCCTCCACGCTGCGCACCACCCGCCCAGTGGCGTCATACTCCCCCCGCTTCTCCTTGTCAGACAGCACCTCATACGCCTGCAGGGAAGTGTCAAGGGAGGAGAGGGGGATACGAGGGAGCCGTTGGGAGTAAGGGCATGGTCCGAGTGTGGCCATGCATGTGGGGTGGGCTGGCGGCGGCAGCAGGGAGGCAGGCCGGCAGGCATGCGTGCGGGGCAGTGTGGCGAGGGTGCTGCATGTACCGCTTCTGGAAGTGATTGTTGCAGTAGGTTCAGCAGTGCGGACACGAGCAGCGTAATGGGAGTTCTGTAGCAGGCCCTTTGGCAGGCGGGGACCCAAGCGTGACCTCTGAGTGCTGCTGGGGCAGTGCTGGCCATCATGCCTCCGCCCGCACCTGTTGGATGGCACGGAAGGCTTCTGCGTCTCCGCCCTTGTCCGGGTGCGCTTTAGACACCAGGTTGCGGAAGGCGCGGCGGATCTGCGGCAGATCAAGCCGGGGAGAAGGGAAGTGCATCGGCAGGCAGCTGGAAGAGGCGGGGGTGCCAGCAGCGGCGGCGGCACTCGCGGCGGAGGGACCCTGACAGCCGGCCGTGCTGCCCGCAGCCTCTGCATCTGGCGCAGCAGTGCCGCCGACCCACCTCTACGTCGGTGGCCTTGCGGCTCACGCCGAGCTGGGCGTAGAGATCGGGCACATTCTCCATGCTCTCCGCCATGACTGCTGGCGCGCTGTCCGCCGGTGGGCGATGTCCAATTTGAGTGGCAGCAAACTACCGAAGAGCTGCAGAAGCGTTAAGGATGCAACTCACTGCCGGGAAGAGGAGGGGGCGCGAGTGCTGACTGCTGCTGAGCGTGCTCCGCTCGGCAGTGCTCCCAACCGCATGACTGGATCGTGCGAAACACCTTCCGCAACACAAGCTTGCGACGTGACGGTGTGCACTGCGGAGCCATAAGATGCAACGTGTTGCCCGGTGCACCTCCGCTGCCAGCGGGCAAGGCTGACGTCACCCCGCGCTACGTGCGTGCCCCCTGCCCTTGTACTGGCCCGTTGTGACTGCCTCCTGTGAATGCACACAAGCACAAGTCATCCCTGCCAAGCAGGCCACACATGCAGCTTGCAAGCAAGCTGGAAACCCTGGCTCCTCCTGAGTGTCCCATGCCATGCAGTGCACCCCTGCTGCCGACTGCTGCCACTGCAGCCACAGCTGCCGGGCATGAGAGAGGGCCGCCAAGGGCGTGTCTTCCCTGCCCCTCGCCAGAGCCCCAGGAGCAGCGACACCGCCTCCACCACTCCTGACAGCCAGTGAGCGCAGCAGCAGCTCCAAATTGTGTATGCTCCCGCCGCCCGCTCACCGGCGAAGCAGGCCCCCCCTTCCTCGTCCCGCTCCATGCATTGCCGCTGTCACCGCCACTGTCCTCTCCTCCACCATCTGCCCGCCAAGTGCATTCTGGGGTCGGAAGTGATGAACGGGCAGCGGCCCTCGGGCAGGTCGGGCAGGGTAACTAGGGCAAGGGCATGCAAGTGTAGCGGGACTGCGCACTCAGCTGTCCGCCAGCCTTTCCGTGTGGCAGCTGGCCACCTCCCGCTTGCATTGGGGATTCAACAACAGCCTGATACTTAAGGGACAACCCTGCAGCTGGCAACCCCGAGGCATATACTCCCCTGGCTTGAGCAAGATTTGTCCAGGGCATGCCAGCGGCGTCGCTGACGTGGCGGGGTGGACGGGTGAAGACGTGCGCTCTTCAGTGCGCTCTTCAGTACTGCGCTCGTCCGCTCTCTGCAGCCGGCTGCCGTGCACCTCCTGCCGACCCAGGTCCTGCGGCCTTGAGCGCAGCTGCCCCAGCGTTGGATATTCATGAGCGACCAGACGGCACTGCTCCGGTTTGAGTATTTGCGCCTGAAGAGCCGCCTGAGGTGCTTGAAGACCCGCAAGCTGGTGCACAAGCTGCTCGCCGTGCTTGCGGCAGTGGACTCTGTCGGAACGCTGGAGCATGAGGGCCTGTACCACCCAGCAGTGCTGCAGGATGCGATCAGGTGACGGTGATCCCGCGTGGGGCGCAGAGGGCGCCCGATTGAAACCTGTCGGAGACGCGGTGAAGCTGCTGGTGCAGCTGCAGCCGCCTGTCCCTGCCCTGCACCACCCACCACTCATCCCTTTGCCTGTCCCTCTTTTGGTTGCCTTGCGAAATTGGCGCAGGCGGTATGAGGAGGTGTGGCTGCCCATGGTGGCTGACGCCGCGGCACGGGGGACTGCACACAAGCTGATGCCGCCGCTGGGTGAGTGGGCACGCAGGGGGTGGGGGCCACCTCGCACGCCCAGCCTGGATGCCACCGCATCCGTGGTGCAACAATAAGGGCGTTTCGCTTGGTTACGAGGGCATCAAGGCCGCAAGTATGTGCAGCACAGGCCGGGCAAGCCAGGGTAGCGTCCCAATGGGCCTGCCCGCCCGCCCCACCTGCCCGCCCCTTGCGACCAGCTGAACGCCCATCCGCCCACTCCCCTGCCTGCCAATTGGTGTTGCCCTGCACATGTTCTGCAGGGGAAACCAGTTTCTACCTCCACGTGCACGCATCTACTTATTCTCGCAAATTCACCTGTACTGCCCGCCCCGCCCACACTGCCCCCTGCAGACGTGCTCTACATCAGCTACGTGCACCGCATCAACCCCTCCGCCTACGCCCGTGACTGCGGCGCCCTGCTGCCGGGCCGCCGCTGCCTGCACTACGCCACCCCCTCCACCAAGCGTAGCCCCTCCGCCCTGCCGCCCATCCCGCGTGGCGGGGCGGACAAGCGCTTCCGCCGCCGGCTGGCGGACTCGAGGCAGGCGTGGGAGGCGTGGGTGCAGGCGCACGGGCTGGACGCCAAGTCACAGACGGAGCCCTACATGCCGGCCTACTTTGTGGGTGAGTGCACAGGCTCTAAGTGCAACCATGCGTGGGCCTTGGTACCTCTGGTGGGTCTGCAGGCTGCACAGCAGGCAGAGCAGCGGCCAGGCTGGCGTGGGCCAGCAGTTGAGCAGCGCTGCAGCGCTGTGGCTGCATGCCCGCTGCCTGGCGCCGTGCTGCTCCATGCCATGCAGACACCTTGTGCGTAGCAGGCAGGTGTCCAAGCTGCAGGGCTGCGTGGGCATGCCCGGTTGCACAAATGGCAGAATCTGATGCACACATCCGAGCAAACACCCTGCCTCATCTGGGAACCCCCTCCCATGCACAGACGTGCGCTGGCGGCTGGCAGCGGAGCGCGGCGGCTTCCAGTCCCGCCTGACCGCGGACCTGCTTGGCTCGGCGCAGCGGCAGAAGGACTTCATTTCCAACGTGTGGAACGATTGGTGAGGCGGGCTCAGGGGTCATCTTGGGTCTTTGACGCAGCGAGCTGTGGAGCATCCCACGGCTGCTGTGACCCCTCTTACAGAGGTGCCCCTGCAGTATCCCGCCCCTGACCTTTTCCCCCTTTCGCCCCTCCTCCCCCTGCACAGGATCCTGGGCAACCTGCGCCTGGCCATCGACCGCTACGCCTACTTCTTGTCCCTGCGCACGCTGCCCCGCACACACCGCCTGGTGCCCGTCTACGACGTCGACCTGGTGCGCCACATTGCACCGCTGTACTGCTGACACCTGTACTGCTGTGCTGGCGCACGGTACCGCCTGCCTGTGACGTCGGCCTGGTGCATGTGCCACAGTGAGGTGCTGCCGCTGCAAGCTGTGCTGTGCTGTGCTGTGAACGCTGGCATGCATGCACACGCCACCTGGTGCCCACAGGTGATGTGGCCCTGGTGCGCTGCTGTACTGCTGCACTGCTGACAGCTGTTTTGCACGGTGCACACGATGTATCAAATGCTGTGTCGGACAGTGCAATGAAACATGCATGCATGCTGATCTTGGCACCGGCGGAGGAGGGGGTGGCTGTGCTGCAGGTGCTGTGCTGGGTGGCTGCTGCTGCTGCTGCTGCTGCCGCCGCCTCCCATCCCCGCCTGCCCGCCTCCCTCCGCTGCCTGTCCGGCTGCCTGCTGTGCTGCGCCGTTGTGCACAACAAACCCTCGACACATGGGCCGGCCACTGCTGTCCTTCACTGCCTGCCGGCAAGGCTGCCCTCCCTCCCCGCCCTCCCCTCCCTCCCTCCCTCCCTCCCCCAGGTGTGGCACGCCCACATGATGGCAAGCGAGTCATACCTGAAGGACTGCGGGGGCGGTGGCACCCCCCACCCACACGACGACAGCTTCAACGATCGCACCCCAGCGTGAGTGCGTGTCATGCCAGATGAGAGCATCGCCGCCAGCGCCCCATGCCTGCGTGGCAATTCCTCTTGCGACCCGCTCCTTTGCTCAAACACACTGCAACTCCACCCCACGCCACGCTCGCCGTGCCTGCAGGGGCCCTTTGGAGCGCGCTTTCCGTGGCACCCGAGAGCTATGGGACTCGAACATCGCCGCCGTGCCCAATAAGAAGGGCACCGGGGTGGGCCCTCTGGCTTGCAACCAGCACGTGCTCAACAAGGGCGGCAGCGGGCAGCCGCGCGCGCTGCCGCCCTCCTTCCACGCACGGCCGCCCGTGCCCGCCTGGGTGTTCCCGGCAGAGTATGTGCTGCCAGCAGACTGGCAGCGGGTGGCGGCGAGCGGCGCGGGAGGGGAGGCGGACAGGCGGCGCGAGGAGGGCGGCGCATCCGGGGGAGGAGGCTGCGGAGGCGGCACGGTAATCTGGTGAGCAGGCGCACTGTGCATTGCCTGCCTGCCTGTACTGCCGCGGTGCAGCTTGCTATGCGTACTAGGCTGCACGTGCCAGGCAATGAGCAGGGTGTGCTGGAAGCAAGGCATCATGCATGCCATGCAGCCAAGCCAGGCCATGACTTCCACGTAAATCCAGCTGTTGTCACCAACCATGCATCTGCAGGATGGGCGGCGGCGACACTGGTGCCGCCATTGCAGCAGACGCAGGCGGCTGCGGCGGCGCGGGTGGCTGCGGCGGGGGAGGCGGCGGCGGCGGGGGCGGCTGCGGCGGTTGCGGCGGCGGCTGATGGCTGCTGCATGTGTCATGCCGGCACACGTATCACATTGTGCTATTTATTTGTACCATCATTGGATCAAGTTTTGCTGCACTGAGCCTGAGTGTAGCCCCAGGTTGGTCCTCCAACCTCTGTGGCACTTTTGCTCCTCATTGTCTGCCTCTTGACTCAGGGCATGTGCCTTCTCTCCCCACCACTTCAGTGCTGCTCTCCCACCAGCGCCCTGTTTGTCTGACAGCGGCAGCTGCTACATTCGTTTTGCATTTGGAGCTCTAAGTGCTCGCCTCAACCGACGGTTTGTGTTGAACAACATGCTGCGAAGCTGTGCACTCAAAAGAAGGGAAAATCAGGATTTTGAAAGGGGCAGTCGACATGGTAGCAAAGGTAGGCTCGTCAGTCAATGTGCAAGTGCTGGCAAAAAGGAGAGGACCTATGAACACGTTGCGTTGGGCACACCAAAACCATTGGGCACACCAAAGCCGGGGCATGCGTTGTACGAGGAAAGCACAGTTTGGCAGCAGCACGCCGAGGCACACGAACTGCCGTGAACTCAGTCAGATCTGCACACTGGTGCTGCTGGCTGCGCTGGCAAGGAAGTCGGAGCAACTCTTCCTTGCAATCAGCACCGGCCGTATGCGTGCGCCCGACAGCACCAGAGGGCTGCCGCTGCTTGTGCGCGGGCCCCCAGGGGTGGCCAAGCCTGCCGGCCCAAGCACCCTGCTGGGGCTCCCGCCGCTGCTGCTGTTGACGCGTGCCTGGGCGGGGGAGAGCAGTACTGCCAGATCAAGGCTTGCCAGGCTGGCAGCCCGGCTGCCGCATGAGCGGTCACTACTGCTGCTGTCGCTGCGCTCGCCGCTGCCGCCCGCCGCCTGCCGCGCGCCCGCCCGGCCCCGCGCCGGCAGCTGCTGCTGCTGCTGCGCCACGGGGCGCGGCGTGCCCAGCGGGCCCGCGCTGCCACTGGGGTACGCGGCTGGCGGCAGGCAGGCGTTGACGGCGTGCGGGTGGAAGGACGCCGGCTCGGGCATGCCGCTGCCGTCTGCCGCTGGCTGCTGTGCCTTCTGCTGCTGCTGCTGGAGCTGCCACCGCTGCTGCTGCTCCGCCGCGCCCGCCATGCAGCCCTGCACCGCCGCCGGCAGATCACTCAGGCGGGCCGCCACGCTGGGCCAAGCCAGCAGCTCGTCAGCACTGGGGCGATCGGCCGGGAGGGGCTGCAGCAGCGCCGCCAGCAGTTGGCTCAGCTCCGGGCCGACGTGGGCGGGCAGGGGCGGCGGGGCGGCGAGGCCCAGGGCTTGCTGCCGCACCGCCTCCACCGCCTGCTCTGGGGCGCTGCCTGGGGGCGCGTCAAACAGCGGCCGCCCAGCGCACATTTCGTAGAGCAGGCAGCCAAGCGCCCAGATGTCTGCAGGGGGCGGCGGGAGGGTGTGTGGGATGGGATGGGATGACGGGGGTGAGGCGGGGGTGCGGTGGGGGTGTGCAGGGCGGGCAAGGCAAGCAGGCAGGCCGGGCGACAGGCTGGCCGGGGGGAGAGGACCTGGCCTGACGGCGAAGACGGGCTAGCAAGATGAGTGCCCCCATCGCCTGCCGACCCGTTCGCTGCACTGCACTGCCTTCATTGCCAGCCTTCCAGCATGCCTCCCTGCACACAAGACCCCTGCTCTGCTTGCCAGTGCCGGCGCACAATCCCTGCCTGCCGGGGCCTGTGGCCAAGCCCTGCTGCCCACCACCCTGCCAGCCCCCAGGCACCGCCCGCACCTGAGCTGAAAGAGTAGGGCTGGCCCCGCCACATTTCAGGGGCCTTGAACTGCGGGGTGCCCGCCTGCAGGGGAGCACGAGGAACGCGCGGTGTGCACGTCAAGTCTAGCGGGCAAGCGGGGGCAGGAGCGCACAGCGCAGTCGCAGCATGGCCAGGACAGGCGGTGCGGCGGCACGAGCGCAGCCCAGCATGGTCACAGCATGGCCAGGACATGCTGCGCAGCAGGATACGGGCGGGTTGCAACATTGGTGCCAGTTACACCCCCCGTGCGCAAGATCTGCCGGAAAGAGCAAGCGCAGCAGCCCTCGGCCCCCGGGGATCTCACCTCCTTGCGTGTGAACACGCTGCTCAGCTGGCCGCAGATGCCCAGATCCGTCACCTGCACCACGCCATCGCTGCCCAGCAGCACGTTCTGGGGCTTCACGTCGCGGTGAAGGAAGCGGTGGGCGTGCATGTGCTGCAGCGCCAGCGTCACCTGGTGCACAGATGGAGGGAGGTGGGGGGGGCAGGGGGCAGGTGGAGTGAGCAGCGATGCGAGCTGATGATGCCGGCCACCTGCTGCCGTTGTTGCTGCTAGGATACCTTGTTCATTTTCTTCTTCGCTGCCTCCCCTGCCCGACACCCTGCCTGCTGGGCGAGTTGTTCCCACCCCTGCCTCCTACCCTGCCTGCTCAGCTACCAACCTGCAAAAATATGCTCCACACCTCACGCTCCGGCAGGTGCCCGCCCTGGGAGGCGCTCTGCCTGCGAGCGGTGGCGGGCAGGGGAGCAAGCCGGAGGGTTTAGGCCGGGCAGCGGGGAAGCACAGCACAGGGGGTCCTGTGTGCGGGCCAGCAAGCTGCCCAGGCAGCCGTGGCAGGGCTGGGCAGCCGAGCCCGCCGCAAGCTGAGCTGGCGCGCATGGTGAGGGAGATGCAGCACGACGTGGGCGCAGGGTGCTGCCCAGCACAGCAGGCACAGCAGGCACAGCAGACGCAGCTCGGTGCTCACTCTATCGTCCGCTTCAGGTCGCCCCCGGGTGCCAGGTCGGTCACGATGCACAGCCGGCTGCCCAGGCAGAAGGCCTCCCGGAACGTGGCGACGCATGGGTGGCGGAACGCGGTGCCCGCGCCGCTGCCGCCCGTCAGCGCTGCCAGCGCCTGCACCTCGCGCACAGCAGCCCGCCGGCTCCAGTCCGTGAGGGCCTCCAGGTTTGTGATCTTCACGGCGTAGGTGCGCCCGTCGGCGCGGCGCCGCCCACGGAACCTGCACCAAGCGGAGATCAGGCGGGGCGGTAGGTAAGGCGGCGCCGCCTAGAGCTACCCATCGGCGGCTGCAGTGCCCAGTGCCAAAAGTGTTACATGCCAGAGCTGCTGGGGCTGGCTGCCTGGAGTGTGGTCACCACGTGATCATCCAATCTCACAGATGTGATGCAAGCACCGCTGCCTTCATTTCGCCGGCGCCAGTATGCTGCCCGCCCCGCCGGCCGAGGTGGGGTCACTTCAGCTGTGCACCTCCTCCAACCTGCCAGTTGTATTCCCCACAGGATCCTGCACTCACACTGTGGAGTAGCCGCCGCGCCCCAAGACGTCTGTGAGCTCCCAGTGCTCGCAGAGGTGCTCCTGCCAGTCCACCGCCCCCGCTGCCGCCGAGTCAAGAGCAGGTCCGGGCGCCACGGCGGCCCGCCGCTTCAGACGGTCCAACCACCCCATTTAGAGGCAATGCGCGACGGGTTGGGCCGCGCTGGGCCGTGCCCGTGCCTTCTGAGGGGATGCCGGCCGGCGAAAGAGATGCACAGGTTCTTGCTGTGCGCTGCACAGGAAACTAGGCAGATCAAGCTCGCATGCACTCAGAAGGAAGTTAGGAAGGCGAGAAAGGCCTCAGAGAGGCGCGATTCCCAACATCAAGCGCTGTGCCAGCAGAGTGGGTGCCCGCACAGTGGTAGTGCGGGTGCTTTCTGCGTTCTTCTTTGGATTAATCGACGTGCCATGGATCCAGGTTTCCGTCGTACGTCGGCCCAGAGCGCTGCCGGCAGTGCAGTCGAGGGGTGGGAGCCGTCGCCCCTCCCCCGTCGCCGCCGCTGCCCCGCCGCACTAGTTGTTCAGCGTCGTGCTGTTACCCATTAGGCACAGAATATGCTGCACTTTTACCTCTTGTCATGAAAAACACATGGTCCAGGGGGTGGTTGTTCAGTTGTCCTGGCAAGGGCGCGGCGTGGCCGGCCGCGACGCTGTTTCCGCGGTACCCCGCGAGCTCCGTCTGCCTAGCCGCCACTGCTGCCTGCCACAATTTGCAGCGCGGCCCCTGATGGAACTGCTGTAAATGTCACGCTTCAGTAGAATTTCAAGTGTGCTACCTTGCAAGTGCGGGGTTCAGGAGGGTCTCTTCACCTGCGGTGCCCTGCGGCGGCGTCCACCTCAGCACGGCACCACCCTATCAACTTCATCTCGACGAAACCCTGCACCATCGGCCTGATCGTGCGCATCCATTGCATCCACAATGTCGAGTGTGGCAGCACCCAGCCTAAGCCTGGCGCCTGGTTGTAGAAACTTTTGGGGCTCGCGGCGCTTGCTGACGCATACAGCACGTCGCAGCGCTCGTCAAGCGGCGTATCGTGCAGCAGCAAGCGGCAGCGAGGAGCGGGCAGCGAGCGGGCGGGAGCTCCCGCCGCCGCCACAGCCGGTAGAGCAGCCACTGGCCCGCCGCGGTGTGCTCGCCCTGGTGGCGGCAGCCGCTGCTGTTGCCGGCCCGGCAGCATCTCCGCTGACCCCACAAGCAGCGGCGACAGCAGCAGCAGCAGCCCCTGCGGGTGCTGCCACACCACCAGCGCCTCTGCCCATCCCGCCGCTCACCGGTAAGGTGGGGCTCTTGCCGATCATGAGATGCAAACTGTTGCCCCTCCTCAGTTGTGCTGCTCCTGCCCCTCTGGCCGCACAAGCAAGCCCTGCCTGCCGTACGTTGTGGCAAAGCAGCGTAAGCTGCAGCCAGCAGTGCTGCCCTTGCACAGTGCCAAGATTCCTATCTGCATCGCTTGCCTGCCCCACCTGCCCGCCTGCAGAAACGTACATGAGCCCCGAGGGGTTCCGGTTTGACTACCCAGCAGGCTGGGTGGTGGCCTTTGACCGCTCCGGGTCCACCGGCAATGGCGCCGTCATAGGCGAGTGCGGCTCCTGTTGTGGCCAGGGCGGGCCCAGCCCTAGTGTGCTTCAGCTGTGCTGGAGCATGCCCAGTCTCACGCTCAACCGGACAAGCACTGGTTGCCTGTCCCTGACTGCCCTTGCCCACCCGCACACCGCATCCCTGACCAACCGTGCTGTCGACATCACTGCCGCTTGCTGCGCCTCTGTGCATTTGTATGGCGTACCTCCCTCCCGTACTGCCCCACCTTCCTGGCTCATGCCCAGGTGTGTGTGTGTGGGCAACTCCCACCAGCAGTCATCACTCCGGCCTCAATGTGCAGCACAGGACCCATCCCTGCAGGCTGAATTTGTAGTATTTGACCGCCCTTCTTCCTGCCTTGTTCCTGCACCCTCTACCCGCTGCAGTCGTGGGCGACTTCCGCGCGCTCATCACCGTCTCCGTGTTCCGCACAGAAACGATCCCCGAGCTTTTGGTGCGGCAGGGGCTGACCCAGGAGGCCGGCTACGGCATCTGTGTCGAGCCACAGCAGCGCCAGAACTCGACCATGCGCTTCCAGCTGCTGCGCAGCGAGATGGTGCCGCCAGCTGGCAGCGGCGACGGCGCTGACGTGGCGGGCGGCGCGGCGGCGGCGGCGGCGGCCTACGAGTTTGAGTTCAGCATCGAGAGCTGCGCGGGGGAGATTGAGGAGGGGATGGGCGGCAAGCTGCGCTGCCTGTCCTTTGGCGCCGTCATTCCCAGCCAGCGGCGGCGCCACATCGGGCGGTGCGTGCTGGCCAACGGCAAGGCATACTCCCTCAACGCCAGCAGCCCAGAGGACCGCTGGGCGCAGGTTGGCCCCCTGGTGCAGGCAGTCGTGAGCACCTTCCGATCGTGAGGGGTGAGCAGAGAAGCAGGCGCGGAGCCGCCGGCTGAGACCAAGCACCCTGCGTGCTATCCCCAGCTCTGCTGCCACATGCCCTCTGCTTGCTTGCCCACTGCCTGCAATGCGCTGGCATTTCTTGCCCTTCCTGTCCACTCTTCGTCTAAGTGCCCCCTGTGAGCTGATGGTTACAGAGAGGAAAGGATTGCATGGGCAAACGGTGAATTGCCAGAAGACAGTGGGGCGGTGGCAGTGCGGTTACACAACTGGGTGCGGTGTCGGGGCCATGGCAAATGGGCAGAGGCGGAGAAGGGTGTGTCTGGTCTGTTGGAGTCTGTTCAGTCTGTTCAGTCGAATGAGTCTGTCGGTCAGCAGCTGCAGGCAGTCGGTTGGTCGGTCAAGGCTAGTCACGGCATTGGTTGTGCAAAACGATCAGTGCTCTGCCATCAAGGAAAACATGGGTGCCAGGGCATATGGGACATCAAGGTGGTGGGCTGCTGGTGAAAGCCCAACCAGGGCAGGGAGGGAGGCAAGGGGGCCGCATCAGGCACCGCCATCGTGCGACATCCTGCCTCCCATCTCCGCCACCTGGCGCAAGTACGACTTGGCAGCCAGCACCTGGCGTCGGGCACGTGCCAGCGGATCCTCACCGCTGGCCTCCGCAGGCCCGCCTGCTGGCTGCGCCAGCGGCGGCGCAGGCGGGTGCGGCACGGCGCCCAGGCTGCCGGCGGCAGCACGCAGGGGCGCAGTCCTGCTGCTGGCGTATGCTGCGGGCGGCGGCCCTGGCTGCGCCAGGCTGCCATTCATGCGCTGCGGCACCGGCAGCTGCGGGGCGGCTGCTGGGCTTGTGTGGCGTGAGCTTGCATAGGAGCCCGCAGGCGCAGCAGCTCCTGCTGCTGTCAACGAAGGGCTGCCGCCCACCGCTGCCAGGGCTGCCGACACGCTGCGCCGCTGCGGCGGGTGCTGCACCTGCGGGCCTGCAGGGGACCCGCTGAAGGCTGCCCCGCTGCCAGAGGGTGGCAGCCGCAGCACAGGGAGGTCAAAGCTTGTGCCAGAGCCACCCAGCGGCCGCGGCTGCCCTCTGGGCTGCCCCCCAAGGCCGCCCAACTGGGCAGGCTGCTGCTGCTGCTGTTGCTGGTGGTGAGGAGGAAGCGGCGGCGAAGACCAGCTGGCTCGCAGCCCTGCTGGCTGCCGCTCCGTGCCGTAAACTGTTGCTGCTGCCGCCGGCTCCCCTCGAGCCTCATAACGGTGCTGCCACTGCTGCTCATGCTGCACCTGGTGCTGCCACTGCTGCTGGTTCTGCTGCGGCTCGTACTGTGCCTGCTCAAGCTCTTGCTGCTGCTGCCACCGCCGCCGCCGCTCCTCCTCCTGCTCCCGCTGCCGCCGCCGCTCCTCCTCCTGCTCCCGCTGCCGCCGCCGCTCCTCCTCCTGCTCCCGCTGCCGCCGCTGCTCCTCCTCCTGCTCCCGCTGCCGCCTCCGCTCCTCCTCGGTTCGCTGCAACCGCTGCAGCTCCGCCTCCCGGTCTGCCAGCGCCGCCTGCTGCTCCTCCAGCTGGCGGTCCATCCGCCGCCGCTCCTCCTCAAACTGCTGGCGCTCCGCAGCCAGCGCCTGCTGCAGCTGCTGGTCCGCCTCCCCAGCCACAGCGGCCTGCCGCCGCTGCAGGCCCGCTGGCAGCATGCTGCTGCTCTCCTCCAGCTGCGCATGGAGGGCGGCACAGGTGAAAGGACATGCAATAAGCAATAAAGGTACGGAAAGGCCATGTGCTGTTGCCTTCCGGTAGAGATGTGCTCGAGCAATTCCGTGCTGCCCGGTGCGCCGCAAACAGTCACTCATTTGAGCATCTATTAGCCCCACCACCCACCTGCCGGGATGCCTGCTGCCCCGCCTGGCGCGCATCGTCCACCGCCTGCTGGAAGGTGGAGAGCTTGCTGGCCAGCGTGTCAATGTGGCGGTACAGCTGCTGCTGGTAGGCGCTGCTGGCAGCGGGGCCACTGCCACCCACGCCGCTGCTGTACTGCTGCTGCTGCCGGGGCGCGATGCTAGCATGCTGGAAGTAGTCGTGGCCCCGGTCTGAGAACACATCCCTGCTGCCAGCTGGAGACGCAGTCTCCTGCACCGACCCTTCAAAGTCGCCGGCTGCGCTGCCCGGGCCGACGCCTGCCTGTGCCGCCCGCCCGCCGCTGCTCCGGCTGCTGCCGGCGTACGTCGGGTACGCAAAGCTGCCGCCGTCGCTGGCCCCCGCACCATGCCGCGCTGCTGCTGATGCCATTGGCGCTGCCTCTGCTGCTCCTGCTGCCCCGGGGCCCAGCCCCGTGCCTCCCAGCCGCAAGTGCTGGAACTGCAGGCGCAGCGTGTCCATGTCACGGTGCGCCGCCTGCAGCTGGCGGTTGGCCAAGTCCAGCGCCTGCTGCAGCGTGGCACGCTCGCCCTGCGCCGCATCCAGCGCCCGCTCCCACCGCACCGTCAGCTCGGCCTCGCGAGCCTCCAGCAGCTGCGCACGCAGCCGCCCCTCGGCCTGCACCTGCTCAGCCAGCAGCGCAGCGCGCTCCTCGGCAGCTTGCAGCTGCACACACTCGTCGGAAGAGGGGCACAGGGTCATCATCAGATGCGGTGGCAGGCGGCGTAGGGCAGGCAGAGGCTGGAAGAAGCGTGGCATTCCTACTGCCTATCCCCCACACATTTTGGCAACTACTGGCTCTAAAGGATCATGCAGATTGTTGAATGTGCGATCAATGTGGACTTCTGCTGCACACCAGCTTGAGTCCCAGTGCGGCCCCACCCACACCAACCCGACATTTCACCAAGTCGTTCCACAGGATACCACCCGCCTGGCGCCCTGTCGCTGTACTGAGCCACTCCCACCAGGCCCACCCACCCTGCACCCTGCACCCACACCACCCCAACCCGATAGGGTTTTACCTTGGCCTCTGCCGTCTCCGCCGCCTTGGCCCAGTCGTTGCGCTCCGCCTCCAGCACCGCTGCCGCCTCCCGCAGCTGCGCCGCCAGCGCCTCCTGCTCCCCCGCATCCCGCCGCGCCGCATCCTGGTGCAGCCGTGTCGTCTCCAGCAGCCCCTGCGTGCGCGCATGCAACCCCACCTCCCGCTCCAGCGCCGACGCAGTCTGCTGCGCCGCCTGCCGCACCCCCGCCAGCTCCTCCTCTGCCGCCGTGGCACGCGAAGCGGCTGCCGCCGCCTCGGCCCGCATGCCCGACAGCGCCTCTGTGAGCTCCGCAGCATCCATCATGGCATGATGGTACTGCTGCTTGGCCTCTGTGGCCGCAGCCTCGGCCGCTGCCAGGCCGCCCTGCAGCGCGTCGCGCTCCTGCTGCAGCGCGGCACGCGCACCCCGCAGCGCCGCCACCTCTTGCTCCAACTCTGCAATGCGCGTCGCCCGCAGGCGGTCGGCTGCCCCCGCATCCGCTGCCAGCCCGTCGTACTGCGCCTCCAGCTGCTGCAGCGTGGCCAGCGCCCCCTCAAACTGCGACACCATGCGCTGCATCGCCAGCTCCTGCTCCGCCACGCGGGCCTCCGCACGCGCCAGCTGGCTGCGCACATGCTCCGTCTCCTCGGCGGCCGCCACGGCACGCTGCCGCGCCTCACGCTCTGACGCTGTTGCTGCAGACACCTGCTGCTCGTAGCCTGATGCACGGGGGCCGGGTGGAGTGGCAGGAGGGGGGCAGCGGTAAGAAGGTGCACCGAAGGGGGGCACCTAGTAAGGAGGTGCACCGCGGGTGTGACAGCCGAGCCGACCAAGGACGCAAACTTTTCAAGGAAGATGCAAGCTTAGAGCATAATTTAACTCTGAAGACGCAGCAGCATCACTCTGACGAGCCACTCTGGGTACCGTACTGTGGGACCAGGATAAGCAGCCCTGCTCAGCTGCTCATGCCGGTGTGCACCTGCAATGACGTCGGCCTTCTGCCGCGCGGCATCGCCCTGCGCCGCTGCCGCGTCTTGCCGGGCCCGTGCCACCTCCTCATCCCGTGATGTCCTGGCATCCGCCACCTGCCGTTCACACAGGTCCACCAGCTGCTTCTGCCGCTCCTCAAGCGAAGTCACCCTGCAGGGGTGCGACGGCAGCGACGGCATTGAGGCAGGGCTGGTGATGTGTCTTAATTACGGCGAAGTGCATTGGCCGACTGCTGCTGTTGTTGCTGCAGGAGAGGCTGCTGACACTGCTGCCGCTGCAGGGTAGGGTTGCAGATACTGCACAACCTGGAAGTGCATGAAGGAGGGGCTTCCCAAAGCATCCAGCAGGCAGCAAGGCTGGGTGGCAGGCTCCTAGCCGCAAACAAACTGCTCCAGGTTTCATCCGGTTGTTGCTGTGCTGCCGCTGTGCTGTTCCTTGAAAACAAGACAACACAACACCTTAGCGATTGCGCATCTGCTCCAAGTGTTGGTACCACAGATATGGATCAAACTACTGAAGCTTTGTAACATCACCAAATCGAACCACTGCACCCATCGCCTCATCAGCTGCACCCACCTGGCCTCCTTCTCCCGCAGCGTCGCCTCCCTGGCGCTCAGCGTGCGCCGTGCCTCTGCCAGCGCCGCCTCACGGCTGGCCGCCGCCTCACGCAGGCCCGACAGCACGGCATCGACGCGCTCCAGCTCAGCATCCCGCTCCTCCAGCAGCTGGAAAATGCAGGGGGGATGTCCGGAGCGGTGGGTCAAAAGGGCGAGGCACCGGGAGAGGCCAGGTGGGTGCTGCATGGGGACGCACGCTGTGACAGTGCCGAGGCAGTGCAACCAGTGCAGCACGGAATGCCTAGCAGGATTTGCAGCAATGAAACCCCACGGAAAGCAGGTCATCTATGCCAACCGACCCCCCCAACCGACCCTCCAACCGCTCGGCCATCGCAGGCCAGCACCCACCAGCACCCACCACACCTTTAGGTTGAACTTGAAGTCGGCTGTCAGCTGCTGCAGCTGCTGGCGCAACAGAGATGCCTCCGTCTCCTTGGCTGCCAGCAGGCCCTGGGCCACATGATGCTGCGCCGACTGAGGCGGCTGCGGCGTGGGGTCGGTGGGCGAGCGGAACACAGTGGCGGGCGGTGGCACGGCTGCCGCTGGCGGGGCTGCTGCACCGCCGGCCACTGTTCCAACCCCCGCCCTGCTGCGAGGACGGCTGGAGAAGGCAGTGGCCAGCGGTGTGCGCCTCTCATCCTGCAGGGAGCAGGCAGAAAGGCGGTGGACATGGAAGCGGTGGCGGCGGAGGATGTCAACCCGAGCCGACATCCATCTTCTTCCAGCACTGCCCTTGCATCCCCCAGCTCCTCGGCACCGCTGCTCCTTACCTCTAGCAGCTGCGACAAGCTGCGTATTTGCGAGGCGGGCGAGGAGAAGAGCTTGCCGCTGGTGTCCAGCAGCCGCGGCGGGGGAGGGGTGCTGCCCATTTCTAAGTCCACTCATCTGGCTTGCTGGGCTGCACGCGAAAGAGGCTGGCAGGCCCCCACTTGCGCGCTGCACTTGAACGGAACGCGCTTGCCTGCCAGTATATGTGCGGTGTCTGCGCGACGCTATGGAAACTTGGCAGCAGTCTACGGCTGTCGCAAAGCAACGAAACCCCAAATGACAGCGTGGCGCAAGCTGAGGTGGATGGAGACATCCAGAAAGGCTGCTTGGGCCCTCCACCGCCACACATTCTCGTCTGATCGCCGCCAGACACTCATCTCCCGCCCCAGCAGCCCTTGATCGCCTCCAGCACCATGTCTCAGTGCGCTTGCGTCGCTTCTGCCACCCAGCAGGCCGCCCGGACCGTGCTGCGCGCCGGGGGTGCTGCCCGCGCCACACCCTTCTTCACTGGCGCCCGGCTGCGGGCTGCTGCACCCCGCCCCGCCGCCGCCGTCGCCGTCCGTGGCCGTGATGTGCAGGTGCGCCTGGGGGCTCCCTTCCAGGCACCAAGCCTACCCCCGACAGCACCTGCCGCCATCCAGAAGCCAACAGCAAGCTTGCATCTTGCCGCACATTTGTGCTTCTATCGACCGACTGCTTCCCCTCCCTCCGCCGCCCCCTTCCCCCCCCGTGCCTGCAGGTGCGCGCGCTGTTTGGCGGCTCCGCCACCGCCGGCAAGTCCCTCTATGAGTACTCCGTGAAGGTGAGCGAGGCAATTGGGCCATTCAGAAAACGGTGCTGGAAAGGGGAAAGGGTGGGAGGTCATCGGCACTGTTATACCGGCAGCAGCAGGGGTGGGCGCGGGTGCCCGGGTGCTCCACTAAAGCGAGCTCCTGTCGTCTGGCCAGCCCCCTTGTGCCCCTGCCCTGCATCCCTGGCTCACCCACGCTGTTGCCTGCCGCCACGCTTTGCCCCACCCCCCTTATGTTCTGCAGTCCATTGACGGCAAGGACATCAAGATGGACAAGTTCAAGGGCAAGGTGCTGCTGGTCATCAACGTCGCATCCGCCTGCGGTGAGCAACCAACAACACCCCAGCCCAGCCACTGCTGCCCCAATGATCTGCTCAACGAGTGGTGTGCCCACTACTGACATGCTCATCGTTCTTAATACAAGCTCAGTGTATGCCAACGAATCACTCATCAAAGCCAGCCGGCCGGGGGCCAGTGCACCGCTGGGGCCTGCGCCTCCCCAGACATGCCCCAGCCTGCACCTCCCACCTCGTGCACGCACGCACCTGGCCAGCCGGCGGGGGCGGCAGTGGGTTGCCTGCCAGCTGTACCGCTGCTGTGCCGCCAGCAGCCCTCCAGCCTGCGTTCTGAAGGTGCACCCCTTCAAGAAGCTCCCCTGCCCTGGCCTGCCCCCCACCATATGCAGGCTTCACCCCTCAGTACACCGAGATGAGCGAGCTGTACAACAAGTACGCCAAGGATGGGCTGGAGGTGCTGGCCTTCCCCTGCAACCAGGTGGGGCGGGAGGGGCAGGGCGGGCGGGCAGGCAGGCAGGCGGGTTGGCGGGGAGGGGCAGTGTGTGCGGGCAGGCTGATGGGCAGGGCGGGCAGGCGGGCAGGCAGACGGGCGGGTATGCGGGGCGGCCAGGCGGCCAGGCGAGGTCGCCGAATGATGCGGCTGCTCTCTTGGCGGCCGCTCATGCGTGTGTCAGTGGTGTGAAGCAGACTGCCTTGGTGGAGTTGGGCGCAGGGGACCACAACAGGACCGCAGTGGCAGCCCCCCCAGCTGTGTGCGCACCGCTGCCCCTGAGCTCGCCTGCCCGTCCCTCCGCCTCACGACCATCCCTCTGTGCCACCCTCGCCCCTCCTGCAGTTTGGCGCTCAGGAGCCGGGCAGCAACAGCGAGATCAAGTCGTTTGCCGAGCGCAAGGGCTTCAAGGTGCGGCGGGGCAGGGCAGGGCAGGGCAGGGCAGGACGAGGATGCCTGCTGGGTGCACAGCACAGGGCTGCCGCCTGGCCCCGCCCGCCGCACAACGCTTCACATTGTGCCGCCCTGACTGCTGCCCTCCTTCCGGGTCGCTTACTGGTACTGCTCCTCCCCCTGCTCCCCCGTGCGTCACCCTGCAGGGCCCCATGTTTGCCAAGACTGACGTGAGCATTGCCCGGGGAGGGCGTGGGTGTGCGTTGAGGGAAGCACCGCTTGGTGGCCCCTGCCAGGTTGCACTGCTTGGTGGCGCATGCCAGCTGCTTGCTGTGGTGCCAGTTGACAGCGCTAGGCGAGGGGTAGGCAGCACAGCGGGAGCCGGGGCACCCACTTGCTCGGGACTGGCCTTGCACCCACCTGCACCTACCTGCCTGCAACAGGGTCTCCACCAACTGCCTCTTGTCCCCCGGTGCCCGGCCGCAGGTGAACGGCCCCAACGCGCTGCCGCTGTTCGACTTCCTGAAGGGCCAGCAGGTGGGGCACAGCAGGGCACAGCAGGGTTTGGGCCAGGTTTGGGTTCAGGGCAAGCAGGGTGGAGGTGGTGGGGACGAGTGCAGGGGGGGGGAGAGAGCGGGCTGCTGTGCATGTCCACCACCATACCCCCGCCCCTACCTACCTTGGCTCTTGTTGAGAGCAGCCGTGTGGGAGGCCTGCCAGGGGACAGCCCTTGATGGGAGCCGCCTGGCCGACCTTTTCCTCCGCTCCTGCCTCGCCACTGCGTGGCCCCAACTCCTGCCCCGCCCGTCCTCCCCCCTGCAGGGCGGCCTGCTCACCAGCGACATCAAGTGGAACTTCACAAAGGTGGGTGGCTGGGCCCTTGCACTGCCAGAGGGATGTGTGCGTCTGGGCGAGTGGGAAGGGAGGAAGGACGGGTTAGCAGGGTCTAGCCGGGCATCAAGTGGAACTTCACAAAGGTGGGTGGCTGGGGGAGAAGGGAGCCGTCATGTTGGCTCTTCCGGTGGGTTTGAGGTATGTAGCAGGGTCCAGCGGGTAGCGCGTGCCTGGGTGAGTAGGAAGGCAGGCATGGAGGAGGGGTCAGGGTGCAGCAGGTTGCGTGTCGCTGGGCGATTGAGAAGGAAAGAAGAGGGGAAGGGGCAGGGGCTGCAGGCAGCAGCAGCGCACGACCGACGCAGCATCCCCTCGGTCCATTAACCCCGCATCACCGCCCCCGCTCTGTCTCCTCCCCTCCCCGCAGTTCCTGGTGGACCGCAAGCAGCAGCAGAGCACAAACGACGCAGCATCCTCTCACTCCATCAACCCGTTGCTCACCGCCCCCGCCCTGCCTCCCTTCCCGTCTGCCCGCAGTTCCTGGTGGACCGCAGCGGCAACGTGGTCAAGCGCTACGGCAGCACCACCACCCCGCTGCAGATTGAGGCCGACATCAAGAAGCTCATCTGAGGTGGGGGGGCAGCTCAAAGTGTGCCCCCTGAGATTTGCCCAAGAAGGAGCTGATGTGAAGGAGCGGCTCTGCACTGCTTGAGAGCAAGAAGCTGAGATGGATACAGGAGCGGCTGCAAGCGTGGCTCAGCCAGCCAGAGCCGGTGCTGTGCTCAGCCGGCTGATTCACCCCATGCTGGCGGTGCTCTTTTTGAAGCCGCCGCCGCTCATGAATGTGTTGCAACCAACACCTGTTCCGAACCGCAGCCCGGCGTGCATCACATTGGCATGCTGTGGTCCTGCCCCCTGCCATTTCATTTCCCCCCCTGTGTCCCCGGCGATTGACCTGTCGTGTGCCTGCCATAGCAGAAGCCCTCAGCCTTGTTAAAAAGTAGAGAAAGGAGGGGACACATGTGATGCGGCGTCACAGAGTTGGGGCGTCTAATGAAAGCTGCTTGGAATTAAATGGAACGGGGACGACGTGGGCAGGGGAGAAGTCAGGGAAGGCTGGGGGCGAGAGGGGCCTCGCGGGCGGGGCTGAGAAAAGGGGCGCGTGTGCGTGCGGGTTTGTTGAATTGCAGGAGGTCAGGGCAAAGGAAAGCGGCAGGGGGGGACAAGCGGGGCAAGGGGCAGGCAGTCAAGTGTGGGTGGGATCAGGTGGGACTGGGGGGCTGGGGTGATCCGAGGCAGGTGATACACAAGGGGGGAGAGGAGCGGGAGTATGGACAGGCAGGAGTGGTGGCATGCGCATAAGCTGACGGGGCGGGGGAGCCGGGGACGCCAGCAACAGCTTGCACCCCCGTCCCCCCACAGCGCCGTTGTACAAAGAAGGATGTGTGTAGAGAGAGAAGAGGGGCTTGTGGGTGGGGAGGGCAAGGTTCCAAAAAGGGGGATGGACGCAAGGCGGGAGAAGTGTCGCCATGAGCAGGCCGACCGCCCGCAGGCGCGGGGGGGAAGGCGAGGGGAGGACGAGACAAAACCAGTTGCCCGCACGAGCCGCGAGGCCGGCGGGCGGGGGCGAGGCAAGGCTGCTGCAGCTTTGCCTGGCGAGGGAGGGCAGCAGGGAAGAGATGCATAGAGTGCATCGAATTGTTAGGGGGAGAGTGAGTGTCGGTATATGCTGTAGAGTCATGGGCGCATCTGACATCCCGCGGGCAAAAGGAAAGGGTGATGTAGAAACGTTGATCATCATCATCATCATCACGCCAGGGGAACATGAGGAAGTGAGAAGAGCACACATGCAAGCTTGCGTGCGGCATGAGAACGGGAGCGCAGGGCGCGGGCATCTAGCAGGCATGGGAGCAGATGTTCGGGAGAGGGAGGGAGGCCCCGCCTGGGCAGGGCTCGAGCCAGCAAAGGCCGGGGGCGGTGCTGGTCGGCAGCATGGTGCAGCGGCAAGCGCAGGCAGGCCTGCTGGGCCGCGCCGGGGATGCTTGGTGCCTGCTGCCGTCTGGCAGCCGCCTCGCTGCCTTCCCTTTGACAGGAACCTTCAGTGCTCCTGCTTTGGGAAGGCTGCGTCGAGCGGCACCATGCCCTGCAGCACCGGCACCGGCACCGACACCGCCTGCTGCTGCTGCTCGGCCACCGCCGAGTGCGCCGCCACGGTGGGCGAGCCAATCACGTCCCGCCAGAAATCGGAGCCCAGGGAGGCGTTGTCGCTGGCGGCGGGCATGAGCAGGTCGGCGGCGGGGGACAGGGGAGGCAGCATGTCTGCCAGGTCCAGCTCGCAGCCGCCGCCTCCCAGCCCCAGGTCAGGAAGCTCGGGCAGCTCCACAATGGGGTTGGCGTCTGTGAGGGGAGGGAGCTCAATGGGCACCCCGCCAGGTGGCATCCCCGCGGCGCCGCCGCCCGGCAGCGGCACCGGCAGCGGCATGAAGTCGCCGCTGCCCGCAGCGGCGGCCGCCGCGCTGAAGGCGGCCGCGGCGGCT